>JABUQX010064486.1:0-33975 GCA_015478945.1 Trachelipus rathkii | reverse complement strand
GTTTTTATATTATAGTGTTGTACAAGGAATTTATTAATTTATAGAACGATCCATTTCTAAAGGAGACCATATATTGACATCTCTGGAGATGAATATTAATACTACAGATACGTTGCTCAATAAATTTAATAATAATAGATAACCTTCTGACAATACGGATAATAAATATAATAATATGTTGAATTAATATGTATCGAATGACTTATGCCGGGATAGTATAGTTTGTTAGTATATTTTATATAATGCTCTTTCTGCTTGGAATTATATGTTACTAAAAAATGAAAACTTGTTATACTTCCCTCGTAAGTTCGCTTTATTGTTAAGATGGTATTGGGATCATTAGTATTGCGTAATGTTTCGTTAAAAGTGGGTAGTAGATACTTGTTATCAATTTTCATCATACTTGTAATCTGTAATAAGAATCTAGGTTGAGATAAAGCTCAAGGTTTGATTACACATAAATACAATTACATGAAAGAACTTGCTTCAGTAATAGACCCAAGTATTAAAACTTCAGGACATGTAATCTTATTAATAAATTTCTAAGACTAGAGAAATCACGACAGACAATACGAGTTGGTTCGCACAATTCGTAGACTTATCTTAGTATAATATTCTTTGAAATATAGCGCTGAATATCTGATTTTAATTTGACAAAGAATTAGGTGTTTCCAAAATTCGAAAGACATGATCAGATTAAAGGTACGAAACATGACTGACTAATCTCTGAACATGAAAATAAATATTACTATATGATATAATCTAGTAAGTATATAATAGGGTATAGCATGTACATCTGGTATTATTTTGAATACCGAATATGGTTCTGTTATCGTTCATATTAGCCTATATAGTAATACTTGTTATTAACTTTTCTTCTGATTATGTGTCGAAAGAAAGAATTCATTATAACTACCTTTATTATTATGACGCTGATTTTAATACATACGATTTTTACGTCAGTAAGACTATTTTTCGCATGGTGCTTTAGTATATATTAGTATGATTACATATACTCTTCATTCTGTTTTCCTTAGAAAGTAGAAATAATTTAGTTTTACTGGATAGACTTTTGTAATTAACCTGTATCACATGATTAGTAGGTATTATTTAATAATTTTATTTCGTCAAAAAGAACTTTTAGTCGATATATATATAGTATTCAACATCAGTGAATGCAATGATGATCACCTTATTATATTTTGTCACATCCCGAGGCTCTAGAGAGAATTCATGCTTAGGAGATTTATCGATGCAAACAGAGGCTTGGATAAGTTAGAAGCTATCCAGGCGCTTCTCACTCCATGATATACTTCTCCAAAATATTCGCATCTCGCCTATCTACGACAGATGGTTCATTATATCTTCACTCAGTCTGTAGCATCCGCTTGATCGTAGACGTTTATTAGCCTATCTACGGTGAATTAGAGAGTTGTCTCTTTGACCAGAGAATCTGCCTATAACCAGTTTCTCATTCCAGTATTCCGCGTGTCTTTCCTGCTCGTAAACTCTATTGTAATCCCCTTCAATGCGGGGTCACTACTTCGCCATATCCGTCATGTACTACGTTCAAACTCTCCCACTTCTCGGTTTCACTGTTACATTTATCACTGTAACAATACTCATTCTATTAACGCTTTGGCGTTTCACAATGCAAAAATGACACTTGATACTTCAAACTACGGATTCTCCATCAATATAGATGTCTCACACTAGCTTTGCTCAGCGCAATCAAATGTCATATAGCGAAGCGGTGGTCAATCTAACGAAATTTACAGAAAGAAACGTGCGTTTTACCGTATAATGCCGATACTAGCGTTACGCTATCTACCAACTATCATCACCAGTATATCCTGTTTTACTCTCTCTACACGGAGCATTGACGTAGGCTGCATGCTAATGATCTGTGTAGCCGAAGAATGAAACTAATGCCTGCACCTGCTACTAGTATGTTTACTCTTAAGATACACTCCTTGTCAAAGGTATTAATCTCTGGGAGAAATATGTACGATTGCTCAATATGGTTTCGTTCAGTTCATCCTAACTCTATGTTTAGCTTCTCTTGCTAGGACTTTCTAGTTCGACATGCTTATAGTATCTCTATCATTCTGTTATGTCAGTGCGCGTATTCATACAGAACTTTTTCGCCACAGGTAAGACCATACAATTTTTTTCGATCTGAGCATGGTTTGATGGTATCTCGTACACTCATTCTGATGTAACTCTGATCATATTAGTATTAATAAAAATATCTTATCTAGGATACTCTATAGACGATATACTCCTGTTGGTATTCCCTTTCTCCTTTACAGAGCGAATCTGGGTGGATATATACATTATCATTTTTTTCTTTAAACGAATGGGCTTAAGCGTGAAATCTATTCACCCAATTCTGTATTCCTCCATTTTGAGAGCTCAGGCAGCAAATAATAGATCTGTTCTTTCCACTTGATTTCGAGAATTGCAGAATTCCATCAAGACTGTAATGATGCACACACAAGCAAATTGCGGTATAAATACGGCATTGAGCTACGCGTTTCCAGCTTAATGGACCGTTGTAATCGTCCATCTCCGTTATGGTGTCAAACATATCTATCCTAGTGGTGACATGTCGTGAGAGGTTATTATCTATATAATCCCTCTGATCGGGTTGTTTTTCCCTCTCGTAATCTGCAACTTCAATGATCCATATATATAAGTATTGATTCGATCCGCTCTTCGTCATCTGTTAATGTCCATTCAATGGTCCTCACAATTCTGCACTTCAGTACCGGCCGTACATGTATAGGTTTCTAACTGTTCAACTCGTTCCACCTATTCCTACTCTGAAAAATAGTTCTTACATTGCATGTTGGTCTAAAGATCTGACTGAAAGTGTGAATACTATACGTCTCATCTTAAAGGCGTTGGAGATACTCTCGAGGTCTAATTCATCAGAGCCACGCTCGCTATTATACTACCCGAAGTTTAACATAAGAACACATAAGGATTTTACTTCTCCGTTATAATGTCGATATATATCAGGCATGCTATTATCTTAAGAAGCTATCAAGAGTCCGCCGGAGAGAGGTACGTATGTAACTATGTCTCTATGCGAACTGAAGAGGGGAGGAATTAATGAAATACTGTTATGACAGAAGAATGGACTTAATTGCCGCACGCAGTATTAACACTTTCATCGCTTTTCACAGAGGGGATTCCCTTAGAAATCCTCTGAGCAAATAACTGTGAGACCGTTTTTGCTCAATTCTTATAACACGAATCTCGTAATACCAAACTTCTCTTCATTCCTGTTCCTGCTGAATTCTAGAATGACATCGTATTATAAATTGATTATATCATACAATACTATGTCTATATGATTTGCTTTAGCATATCTATAGTACTTTCGTGATATGTGCTCTTTCATGAATTACTATCTCGTGTGTAATCTTCCTAACAAATAGATGGATAACCTTGTTTTACTTCCCTCAATCGAGTTCCCTCTTACTTGGCTTCTGATTTACGATTACTAGCTAGTGATGGCGTATATATTTGGCCATTGTCTCAGTCGCCTATGCTTGGAATGGTGTCGTTACAGTAATTTGATATTGTTCGGCCAGTTTTAACTTCTTAACATCAAAGGGGTCACCTAAAACTCATTGTTTTTATGGCAGCTGTTTATCCTTAATTACATCATATTCTAGTACAGGTAAAGATCATTGGAATGAGTCTGGCGATCGATTCAGATGATATAAGAGTATGTTGGATGGATTGAGATTTATTGAGATTATGTAACTCGTTAGTGTTGTAAAAATTTTACACTGTTGTTTTTTGAATAGAGCCGCTTAATATACAGTAAGTGGAACACAAATTTTTTATAGTAACACAAATCCATAAGAAGTCCTCTGAAAAGGATACTAAAATCTAATTACCTTAAATAGGTTTTTAAATATGATTTATTCGAAGTTAAGATTGCATCTAAAATAAATAGTTTTTTTAACAAACTCATAAAAAAAGTTTTACAAGGAGACTCCACAACAGTTAACGAATATCTATTTTTTCCTTCTATTGTATATTTTTCGCTTATTTATTTTCTTTTATCTCCGTCTTATTGTATCGGACAGCTTACTGCCTTTCTTATAAATAAGTTTTCTTCATAAAAACGAAAAAGTGTTTTACAGTGATAAATGAGAGGGCTGGTAATTTTTAAGTATCTTTGGTTACTTTGTAGTTAATAGCTAAAAGTTATGAAAGCTAAGAGAGACTGAACAGTGTAAACAATGAAAAAAATAAACAAATATTCAGGAGTGTGCTAACTCGATTTTGTCTATCCTAGTTTGATATTAGAACTGTTGATTTGCAGGCCTATATTGATGAGAAAGAGAATGAAAAACTTTTAAGTACTGTTAAACTGCTTGGTTAAATACTGACTGTTCAGTTTATTTTTAAATAGTATCGCTTAGGTACTATTGCGTAGCGGTTCTATTATAAACTTTTGTTATCCGTCTTATGTCAATCCATACTGAAAGTGCTTCAAGTTTTGGTCCACTTTAAATTTCTTTATCAGATTTCCTAAATTTTGATGCTTAAGTTCTTTTTTTCTTAATCTCTGATGCTTCAGGGTGGAATAACTTTTCTTGAGTTTAGCCATTTTACGTTATAACCTTACCACCTCTGATCCAGCCCTCTAGACATGACCAGATTTCTAACACAATGATATATTCCTGTTAACGTATGTTTAAACATTTTCCGTCAATGTTCTCCAGCTGATTAAATATCCCCGTGTATATAGTTGTTAGAAAAAGTCTGCAGTAGGGGTATGGTTCGGTCTTTGCGGACATGTGCTCTCACGGTAATGATAGATGTCGTATGTTCAGGTGATGCTACTGCTTTGGCTCTTATCTCTGATTTGAGACAAAACTTTCGTTAACAGCCGTATGACATAATGTCCATGCGGTCAGTATGAATATATGCAGTTTCAAGGGTTATGATAATACTTTCGTCTAATATGCTCATGCCTTAAATGTGGCACCATATATCCAGGATTGGCGCGTAATATAGGGAGAGTTTAGGGCGAAGCGGTCGGGGGCTGGTTTGACTTTATGTTTTATACGGATTTAGGGTATCGTAATACTTAACACCTAGATATTTTCCCTTAAGCTTATATTAACCTATTGAATAACAGCGTAAATTTTTAGTAAAAACCTACAACTGTTTACATAAGTAAAGCGATAATACAACATAACTCTCAAATCTTCTGAAAGTTTTTGGTTATGTCTTTATTCTACACCGAGTTCACTACTGAATCTGACAAGTAGATGTTTCCGTTGCTGAGTTACTGAGTAGTGTAGTCTAGTCGCTCGTTTCCCGTTCCGTTCTCTGTATCTTCCTTCCATTTTCTATATTCTTTGTTTATGAGTTTCACTACGTTTCTTAACCTCCACATTCTACCATGCCATCTTCTTATTCCTAGCGCCACAGCGACTTTTTTTCGTTTCCAATGTATTATTTCGCTTGCAATTCGATCTACTCTTGTTTAAAAGGTCTTCCAACTCTCCTCTCCGCCGTTTCTTGTTTCGTTTACCTGTCCCTTCGATATCAGTTGCGGTGAGTTTTCATTAAACATCTCTAACCACACATCCATCACCAGCTTTTCAAAACAGTTCGTCTTCTTTTGTTATCTCCTTGGATTCCTCCGCTTTCTTTTTTTCTTGATCTTGTTACCTAGTAAACTTCTATAGTCTGAAACTAGTGAAATCGTAGGTAAGCTTTCAACATCCTCAAACGTTCCTTTGTTGTTCTTTTGGTTAGCCATTCATGTTTATTCATTGATTTCTCCGTGTATCTCTGGTTCCGCCGCACGTCGCAACTAGTACCACGTCCATTCTCTTGGTTTCTTCAGATTGAAGAAAATGTATTATACAGGCCATTTGGTTTCTCTGGCGCAGAGGTCGATGCAGGTAACTGCTCCAATTCCAACGTTCTCTCCCCCTATTCCATGAATCCTAGTACTATTCCTCCTCTTCTCTATACAACAGGTTTCCAATATGGTCGTGCTTCATAATTACTCATCCCATTATGATTTTCTTCTTCCTTTCATCCCTCACGCTCAATCACCGCGTCATACGTCTGTTGGAGAACTTCCCCGAATTCGCCATTTTTTTCCTCAACGCTGTCTTTCCCTGGTGCGGGCCATACACTTCATGGATTAAGCTGCAATGATTCTCCTTCCATGCTTCAACGTTTGAGCACATTAATTCTTTTCATTTATTAAACAAGAGTTTGCCATTACATTTCTATAGAGTTCCGTTTACATGAAAGTGATGCGCTTAGACACTGACTGATGAGTCGAGGCGGTATCCGTGCTTTCTCGTCTTGCCTCTTCCCCCCTTTAGTAGATCATACATAGTCCGTTATGTATCTCTTAGTTCAGCGCACTCCCCGGTGACCTGTCACTCATAACGAAACCCCCAAACATCCAGATTTCTCTTCTTTCCATCAAGTCCTACGGCCTCCTTCCTCTTTCAGGGGTTGTGGTGGGTGAGCGTCAGGACTGAATCGAACTGAAGCTTGCTGTGAAGACTCGGCTGTCCTCACGACGGGATCCCAAGCGAGTGACTCAGGACTGTTAACGGTATATGCCATTATTAACTGAGTGGCGGCCTCAATATAGTACGTGGGGGAGGTAGGTCGGAGGTGTATGGTGTTCTACTGGGACATTGCTTCGAGGTAGTCCCTTAACTATCTTAGTGTGGGTACGGCTTTTGAACCGAGCGCACATCTTTTCTATTCGCTCGCTATGAGTTCGTGAGCTGAGATTATGGCACTCACTGGGGTCGCGTGACAGGTGATCAGTCAGGAACGTAGTTACTGCAGGACCCCATGAAACGTATCGCGTGCGCAGGAAGGGAGTCGTCTAAGATCGAGCGACTTCTCTTTTTACGGAGGGTATGCTTGTCGACGGTTTTAGCTAGGCCTTGTCGGGCATCGTCACACCGTGGCGAATTAGTTGCCGGTCAAGCCCTGTACTATAGTTGTTCGCCTAATATTATGATATATGATATATAGAGACAATATGGTCGTTCAGGTAGTACTATACTTATAAGAGCTAGTATTAGGGTAGGTATTATGATTATAATAGCTAGGTAATACATATTTTAAGGGTTATGATCGCTATAGTATACGATGTATATTATGTATAGGATACACATATAAGTTAAGTATAGTATATATATATATAGTAATAGTATATTGTATAAATATATTATATATTATATTGATAATATATATATATATATATATATATATATATATATAATATATATATAATATATATATATATATATATATATATATTATAGTATTAGTGTATTCTTATAATGATACTATATATATGTATATTATATATATATATAGAATATATATATAATATATTATATACTCATTATGAACAATAAATATAGTATTATATATATTATTATATATTATATCATATTAATATATATTATATATATATAGTATATATATATATCTATATCATCATCTGACAAACTGCAGATAGAATTTAGCCCAATTTTGATGGCATAAAATGACTTGGTATCACTTTTGACATTTTTTGTCCAACTTGCATTCAAGTATAGGAAGATTATTATCAACTGACTCTACAACAATCATTTTGTATTAAATTAGTTACTGTATGTATGATAATTTGTGAATCTAGGAAAAAATATACTAATCACTAACCAGTACTAGTATAAATATATTTATATATATATGAGATATATAATATATATTAAAGTATTATAATCGATATATCCCGTAAGAGCAACTACTTAGTATAATACCATATATAATGTATATATATATTATAATAAATATATATATATATATTAACTATATTATTATTTTTATATATATTTATAATATATATATATATAATAATATATATTAATTAAATTTTTTTTACATTATATAATATATATTATTACTTTATTTTGCATACATGTTATAATAGATATAATATATTATAGTATATATTATAATAAATAATATATTATACTATATATATGAATATATATATATCTATATATATTATAATATATACTATATAATATATATAGTATATATTGTTTTATGAGTTTAAAAATTTACCGCCTTTTTTAATTTTTTCTATATTCCAAGAGGCCATTGTTTAGGGTAACTATTAGTCAAAAGGAAAGATTCGTAATAACGATTAATTGATAATCCGCTTTTTTATAAGCGCAGCAAATTCAATAGGTCCTAGAAATCAGAATAAGCTTCAAATTTTGTTTTCTGGAAAGAATTGGTCGTTACATTCTAGGAATTGATCAGTTATCTGTTCTGAATCAATGTCTAAATTCTTGTTTCGAAACATCACTAAATAGGGAGATGAGATGAAAAGTCAAAGTAATCGTTAAACGTTACCACAAATACATGCACAGTCGAGTAGTAGCCGTCGATAATGTCAGAAAGTAAACCATGAAATAATTGTCCAATCCTGGGGTGAGGTTAACCATTCCTTGTTAATAACGTAGACGGAGTTATTATATGAGCTACAGACAACTCGGGCTTTCGCAACAGCGTCTCCCGGCATAGAATTCATGCAGGTGATAAATCCGTACATGACAGATGCAATCGTTGTTCTAATCGGACTTAAAAAAAAAAAAATTAACAAGCCAGAATTTGTGGAAATTCCTCCTCATTTCGAAGAGATTCTTGACTAACAAAGTAATTCTTTTCATTATACGTAGTTTTCTGAGAAGAGTATAATACCATAGATACAGTAATAAACAGGATTCTATGGGATGTTTCAGAAAAATGGAAAGAGCTTTTTGCAGGGCTAATATTTGTTTACTTAATGACTGGTAACAAGGTCCAGCTCGAACACAATTTTAATAGGATACAAATTTGACAAATAGTCACGGTCATTATTGAATTAAAGTGGAACTAAATTCAATATCAGCCAGTCTCACTGGTAAGTAATGCCTCCAAAAGATCTTCTTTCTCGCTATGTTTTATTATAAAAGAAACCTATTTGGAAATATATTAGTAGATCCTTTATCGAGATAATAAGACTCCCCGAAACGTATTGCTCAAAATACAATCTATTTATTCGCGTTCGTGGATGGAGCATCTAATATGTGAAGGCTCTTCTCTCTTCGTGCCCATCTCTCTCATCTCTCTCCTCCTCTCTCGTCTCTTTCGATCGTCCTCTCTCTCTCGGACGTCATCTCTCTCCTCCGATCTTCACACTCATCATACCTATCAACAACAAGCACAGGTGTGGGCGAGCAACATCTCTGTACAGTCGGACGCATCAGTCATACATACTGGATAGTCTCGCACCAACATACTGCAACAACGCGGATCACAGGGCTTCATCGGCTAGCCACTATCACACAACCATAAACAATAACAACAATAACATGTGAAATGCGAATAAGTCTAAACACTGATACATATCCATCGGCGGGATACTGTTTTTCAAAAGCCTCCACGACTCTCTCTACTCATCGAAATTAAAAGTAACGTTCTTCTTAAGCAACCAGAGAAATTATTAAAGTAATTCTTATTACTAGTATGATAATTCTCACACTATTAAGATATCTTCTGGCATAAAAACAATCGCAATTCTACTTAATTATCTTTTTTTATCTTTCCGTGAAGCGGGAGATTATATAGGCAACAGAAAGGATTAATTAATATTCTTTAAATCATTGTGTTTTTTTTTACCTGTATAAGTGGTATTTAAAATGTTGCTTAAATGCAAGATATGAATTCAATTGTCGATCAAAAAAAAAAACAATTCTTTATTACACTGCAATTACTAGGAACGAGCTACATCACTCGATACCAGTAGCTTCGAGTGTTCAATCTAAACACAACGTCGAAGAAATTTCATTATTTTTTTTTTGACATAATAAATAAAGCAAAGGCTATTTCAAATAAAACATACCTACCACAAATCATAACTGTTGATAATAGTAAAGCTATGATTGCCGCAGCTATCAAAGTTTTCAATAATGACACCGTAATGTCATATATTAACAAAGCATATGAGGTGGAAGTAAATAAATCACCATCAAATATAAATACAATTATTCATATTTGTACTGCACATTTCATTAACCAAATAATGAGACAATTACCTAAGGAAAACAAAGCAATGAAAGGAATCGTAAAAAAAAGCAGTACTATCAATATATATATATTATATATATAATATATTATATATATTATATATAATATATATATATATATTATATATATATAGTATTATTAATATGTAAGGCGTATATTAAATTTTCTGCCTAGAATTGTTGATGCTGTTATATCCGTGTGAGAGGATACGACAGGACCCTGAAGGATTAATCAGTGGACCAAGAAATTTCCCCAAAAAAAACCTTTTTAACACTGAACAAGCAAAGAGACCCAGGAAACGAACCCCATGCCAATGGGATGAACAGCAACGCAGGTAAATTTCATTTCCATCTTCCTATATTGCACTGATTAAACTCATTAACTTTAAGACCGACAATATTACGACAAATATATTAATATATATGATATATATATATATATATATATATACTATAATATATATATATATATATATATATATATAATATAATTATATATATATGAGTATATATATATACTATATAGTATATATATAACACTAAATATATATAATATATATATATTATATATATATAATATATTATATATTATATTTAGTATATATATATAATATATATTATATATAATATATATAATATAACTAAATTGGCCCATGTCCCAGTTTGATATGATAAGTATAAACAGATGTTTTAGCGCATATAAGTTATAATATATATAGCGTATATATATAATATATAGATAATATATATAGTATATATACTATATATTTATTATATATGTATATATAGTATATATTATAAGATTATATATATATACTATATATAATATATATAATATATATTAAATATATATATATAAATATACATATATATATATATATATATTATATTATATATATTATATATATATATTATTATCTATATACGTATATTATATATATAGTATATATAGATTATATATATATATATAGTATAGTATATCATAGTATTAAAGGATTTCGACTGCAGTAAACGTGGATTCCTGTAAACGAAAATTTATCGTACAAAGCTTGAATGTCAAAGCCAAAAGCGAGGGCAGAACGAAAGTTTACATCAAATCTTACAAAGATCTAACAGCAAGTTGAGACTGAAAAGACTTCCAGTTTGGAGACAATCGAATTTTGCAGTGGCGACTCAAGAGGTTCTTTCTTTCGTAAGGTAAGTTTTGATTAGTAATGTTCAGGAATTCAATTCCCATAATTTACTAGTTTTTTTTTCGCTTTATTCTTTAAAGGAAAAATTGAAAATGAATGGAGTACCTAATAATAATAATAATAATAATAAAAATAATAATAATAATAATAATAATAATAATAATAATAATAATAATAATAATAATAATAATAATAATAATAATAATAATAATAATAATAATAATAATAATAATAATAATATTTAATAATGAAAATAAAAATGTATTGATATTGTTAGAAGAAAGAATATAATTTTCTTTTACTCTACATTATTTATATTAACTTTTATATTTTCCATTACAGATCATATGAAGGCAGTCCGACTTATTTGATTGTCATAAACACATCTCCAAAAGACACAACTATTGATGTCCAGAACGGAGATGTTAAACTTCCTGAATCTGCATCTGTTGTCATTCGTTCCAGCACGGATACAAGAGACGAAACGAAAATTGGGTATGATAGATTTTGACTTGTTTATTCCCCCTTCATTAGCATGCTTATCATCAGTTTGACTGTCTCTGTAGTAACATATTAGAGTTAGCGTAAAGGCTTCTTAAGGTGTAGAAAATCTCTAGAAATTGAGAAGTAAATACAGAGAGTTTAGAAGTAACTATTAAATATTTGGTTGTTTAGTAATCTTTGAATCAGATTATACTTGGTCTTTAATAGTCACTTTAAAATATGTTTTGATCATGTAACCTAGCTTATAAAAATGAACCTAGCGTTCAGTTCAAAAATGATTGAGTATTATAAAATAGTAAATGTTAAGGAAAATTTATTTTCATAATTTTATTATTATTTTTATTATTATTATTATTATTATTATTATTATTATTATTATTTTATTATTATTATTATATTACTTATGATTTATTAATTATTATTATTATTCTTATTATTAATTATTATTTATTATTTTATTCGTTATTATTATATTAATTATGATTTATTATTATTATATTATTATTATTTATTTATTTATTATTATATTGATTATGTATTTTTTGAATATGACTATTATAATTTTAGAATGACCGAACTAAAGAGTAGTTATGTGAGATTGAAATGGATGAGAATCAAAGCCAACGAAGAAGGTAAAATAGTAAATAATAATAAAAATTAATGTTAGTTTAAATTATTTATTGTATACTGAAGCTTTTGACAAGAGATATTATATAATTCTCAAGCTCTTCTCCGAATCTTTTGATGTAAATAATATATTCTTAGAAATTTTACTTTGCCCTAAATGAGAAAATCTCACTCTTACGGATCACAATAACATATGGTCTACTATATATAAGTTCGCTATATAAAATAAAAAATATTACTTTAATCTCCATATTTCACGATATGGACAGCAGCCTAAGTAAAAAGTAGATTTAAAGAGCTTTACCAGTAGAACATTTCTGGCAATCTATAATAAGATTAGATGTATTGAGTTGATTTTAAATTGATCATACTCTTTATATATATAATGGTGGCATTATTTTCTTGGGATGATCTTATATGGATTATCTCATTTATGTAGAGTCTTAGAAAAGGCACTATGATAAATAAAAGTTAAGAGCTCTCACTTCAGTTGCTCATATATCTGTTGCTTCTTACCTTTTCACGATGTAGCCACTATGTGGGCCACTTCAATTATCAGCGACGTCGATTTGCACTAGAGCGATTAGCCTACGCATACCATTTAGCGCCAGCGCTCCATCTCCGCCGACAAACCTCCACTATGCGCCGGCACTACACATCCAAGCCCACTGCTAGTTTAGACACAGCTCAGAGTCTAAGTATTAATAGTTGCTTAGACCTCATCACCAGATAAAATATAAGAACTCTATACACTGCTACACGCTAGGATTGAACTAGTGTCATACCTCGTTTCTTATGACAGGTCGGGAGGTGGGTCAAACCTTTACGCGCGAGAGACACTCCCAGTTATATTCATATATTAGTATTAATTATCTTGAATTATTAATTCTATTATTTATTTTGATTATATATTGATATTATTTGATATTGTATTATCATATTCATAGCACTCTATAGTAAACTTATTATTATTGGAATGATATATCTGTATTTTGAGGTTATCTCATATTAAGTTAGAAATGTTTGAGCCTTTATTGATCTATCAATTATTATAATGTTCGGTATTAGTAGTGTAATATCATTCTGTATGTTAAGTTGTCTGAGTTATGTTATTATTATTGATTTTATTTAGTTAGTTATATATTATTATTCATATTTATTGATATCTCGTCTATGTGTGATAATATGGCTGATGTATTATTTTATTATTATTATTATTAGTTATAATTATTTATATTATTGAATGTTGGAGTCTTATTAATTATAGAGAGTGATTATGAATGTGATAAGTGCTCGCAAATAGAGAGCTCTTTTTATCTGCGTTATAGGTAGTAGATTGTTGGTTGGAGGTATTGGTGTTGAGAAATGTCCCTGACCTTCCCTGTTCTAGCTAGCGCTTAGTGATGCATGTAGTATAAATAGGTAGTAGTAAGGCTATGTGCTGTAGGTGATTTTAGGTTAGGTGATAAGTGTACATGTAGGTGAGATCTATATATGGTATAGATTTAGATGTAGGCTAGTTAGATAGCGTTATATATAGTGTGAAGGTGACTATAAGGTGATAAAAGGTGTTAGGACTAGTGTGGGAATGCTAATAGGTGTATTAAGGTCTGATCACTAGGTGAGTATTGTTACAGGTACTATGTGGAGTGGCATTGGTGATGTATATATATTAGAGCTTTAATTAGTATGAGTGAAGGTCTGTGTTGTGTATATTAGGCTAAGGGTGCTCATAGGTTAGTGGTGTTGTGTTTATGATGGTGTGTTTGTCATGCAGCACTGCATTAAGCGCGCGCTCACGTACTGAGATGTATTTTTTTATAAGAATATTAGGAAATTTTTCGTAAATATTTCAAAATAATAGGGGTCATTCGGAAGGAGTTCATTCGGAAGGAATTCATTCGGGAATATAAAGTGTAGTGAGTTGATATAATGCTCACCAAAATATTTGACCACTGGAAGACCAAAGGAGTTGGTTACTATGATAATATGAATTAATTATGTAGTATAGTTATGTGGGACCACGTGTATACTAACGGTTGCTTCACGCAATAACCGATATATGAATAGTATATATGAAAGATAGTAATACTCAGTGACTATTAATAGTAATCTCACTAATATATAAGTATTATATATTATATAGAGATGCAGAGAGAAGAAGAGAGAGAGAGGTTGAGTGAGGCAGAACATACTCTTTCTTTCACAAAATAGGTTCGCGTCTCCAATAATTATGTCAGTTTTGTGATCACTAAAATAAATTAGGGTTTGCATACGTCATTGCTACCCTCGTGAATATACCTACATGGCGTTGGCGAGTGCTGCTACAAAATACTTGATGATTCTTCACATAAAATACTATAGGTGCGTCTTCTACTTCTAGAATCTCAAAAAAGTCAAGCCTCTCAATATAATAGATTCGATAAGCTTAGCATGGCTAAGAGACAATTCTTGGTGGGCATCAGCAAAATACATTAAACGTCAAATTATCGGTTCGCTCTCCGGTGATCAAAAAGCTTCACAATACACAAATGGTTACAATCGGCATAGGTAGTATAGAGGTACGTAAAATCTCTCACTTTGTTACTACTACCTCCATAAGTATAGTAAGCGATCCTGCATTATATAGTGAGACTAGTTGCTTGCAGTGGTTATATATAGTTAACTTTAAAGTTAATTATATAGTATTTTTTATATATAGATGTATTATACTTTAGTTATGTTATATGTGAAAAGTTATAATATATAAATATATGTGAGTATAAGTAACTTTGATTATTGACGTTATAGGCACTAATATGAGTGTATATTAATGTTTAGCGTATATGAATATATTATATATATGTAATGATTATTAATTATTATAGTTTTATTATAGCTTTTGATTAATTATACTATTAACTTATAGATATAGTTTATAATATATACGTTATATTTAGTTATAAGGTTATAGTAATATTATATAGTGTGGTTGATCATAGTGTGTTTCGGTGTGTGTGTTAATAGTGAGAGTGTAGTGTTACAGCAGACGCGTACCTCGAGACTCGCATGTCTCAGCGACGATCAGCATCACTCTTGTGTATGTGATACGTATCATGCTACTTAAACCCTGTGGGATTTAATATCGGTTTTCTTGTATATAGGGTTATAAGATATGATATATATTCCCGCTACTCTTATTATATAATCAAGATAATTATTATTATTTAGTTATTGATTATAATAATGAAGAGTAAATAAAAGAGTTAAAATATAAAAGTGAGTTATTAATTGAACTCTCAATCAGTGACCTTTTTAATTTCTTTTTTTTCTATCTTTTTTTTATTAGTTAGTTTATGCAGTTATGTGTATTGTGTGTAAGTGAAATCATGTATATATAGATATCAGTTATTATGGACACTGTTCTCAGGGTGGTTGGTAATTTTTCTTTGTGATAAGAGCCCGATAGTTGTCGCCTTCTAGAAAGAGTTCGCTCATCTCTGTATTATCTCTATACACAATAGCACCACTGAGCGTGAACACACATGTGTTCTCCGGGGGTGGCTAAGTATATGTAGATACTGATTATGGTGTTGTGGAATTGAAATACCATATTCAAAATATTAAATAGCGTAGTAAAAACGATCCAGGTGTTTACAACAAATGTTGAGAACTGCTAATATAAAATATGGAAAAAAAAAAAAAATATGATAATAACAAAATAATTAGTAAATATAATAACAGAAAAAAATAAAAAATATGACAATAAATCTCGAAATACTACAAAAACTTACTCACAGTCATAAAATGACAATATCCATTTTTTGGAATCCTTGTGAAATATTAGTTGTTATAACTATAATTATATATAGTAAATAAAATAATAAAAAAAAATAAAAAAAATATTAATTACATAAAATAATTTTTAAATTTTTTTAGGGTAGGGGTGCTGGGACATAGTATATATATATAGTAGTATATATATGATATAGTATTATTTAATTATTATGTAATGGTATTATCAAGGGCAAATTATTATGGTGCTACGATAGCTCACGAGGTGTGATTATATGAGGGAACACAAGGGGGACGTTTTCCATTACTACCTACTAGTATAGGTATAGTAGGGGCTGAGAGTGAAATCCTCCACCGCTGAATCCTACCCTATAATATTACTCAAAATATAGTAACGGTGTTAGAATGGGACTCTCTCTCCCGCACAAATCTCTCTCGCGCGCACAAGCGCGGAGATACACTCCTCCCTACCCGTAGGTACTCCCCGGAGTACCAGTCAAAGGTGGCCACGAAATTCCACGGAGCTATCTCCTCCCCATATTCTCCAGAGTTATTATTATATAGGCTAGTGATATATATGATACCCTTGGAGGTATTCTTTAGTATAAAATAAAAAAGCAAAATTTTAAAATTTGAAAGTGATCTATATTATATTTATTTATAACGTATATAGTAACCAATTAAAATGGTCTCTATATAATAAGGCCCTCTAATCATTTATAATTAATATTATATTACTTTAATTCAATTATTTTTTCATAAATGAATTTTTTTTATTTTTTTATTTTTATTTACATTTATTGACTTTGATGCTTTCAACAGGGAAAAATAGGTATTCTTTTTGCAAAGGTTCGATATGTAGTATTTTTATGTAATATATATTTATATTTATATTTATATTTAATATAAGATATATATATTATATATATATATATATATATATATATTATTTTAATATTATATAATATATATAATATTATATATATAATATAATTAATATATATATGATATATATATATATATTATTTATATATATATATATATATATATATATATTAATTATATATATATATATATTAATATAATATATATATTATATATATATATATATATGATATATGCTTCCTTTTATCATAATCAACTAATTTTAGATATTAAAACCTTATAAATTAATGGTATAGAATTAATTCTCTTATATTTAGTCTTTGCTAAAGAAATATATTAGTTAATATACTACTTATATTATTTATATATAATTTAACAGATAATAATAAATAATAGCAATATTTAAAATATAATATTTTACTTTTTTATTTATGTATTTAATACATTTTTGTATTATTTGTTTGTTTTAATTTACATTTATTTTCTTCTTATATATATTTTTTAACAATTGTGTCAAGTACTCATATAAGATATAAGCACACAGAGCAATTTCCATCATATTTGGCATAGTCAAAATGATGCATTGTACACTCTTTATATTTCGTGTATGCGTTGTTATGAGTATATTATAGAATATATATGAAATTTATCTCTCGGTTGTTTCTCGATGTGTAGAGCATGCGATTTTTTAGCTGAGCAGACATAAATAGATACCTTATTCACTAATTTCATTGAAGATAATCTTGTACTATTCACACGGTAAATAAAGGGGGCTGAAGCTTATAATTATATTCTATATAATAAGGACACCAATATGCTTTGAAATAAAGGTATCCTTTTATTTCGTATGATATATAATGTAACCACCATTGTAAGGGATATCTTATCTGTAATATTTTAATGATTTCATATTTTTATATTGGCCGATTTCTACTTTCACAACATCTCAGTTTTTCAATATATGTGTCTTTCTCCTTAGGAATGAGTTTCTTTCCTGTTATACAAACATATATCTTCGCACATCCATTGCTTAAAGAATATCTTCCAATTTTTAATTTTAAATTCATCCTAAAGGAATGTAGTTTTAAAGCTTGGACCAAATAAGTAGCAAGCACAAGATTCTTTTCAGTAAAGAGTAAATGGCTAAAATCTATTTTTTTACTGAATTTTTCATGCTGATACTGTAGACCCAAGTCCCTCAATAGTCCTTTTTTCTGACTCTTTTAAATAAAAATATAAACTAGTGACACATAAATCACTTTATACTAATATTATGGTGAATTATATGCATAGATGCCTATAATTGATTCTATGTAGTATACTATTGAAATTTGTACAATCATACAAATAAATTTTTATAAGTATTAATAGGCAACATTTACAACAAAACATTTATTCACGTATTTACAATTATACATACATTTTTCTCAAGCGCTTCCATTCATAGCAATTATATGAATAATGTGAGTGAGAGCTACGTATCTATTATGTTCAGATAAATTCTTGAAAGCATATGATACGGGCTAGCTATTACATCTGGTTTGTATCTCCTTGAATAAAATTACTGTTGCATTGTGATAGTGAGTAAATATATAAATCTTAGTATATTTATAATATCTTCATACTATTAGGCAAATGCTTATGAGAGGCGTAAGTGTAGTATATATAAAATGACTAAACGATTATTTGTTTGCGATTATGGATATATATTATTTTTTTTCATACGTTACTCTGTTTTAGCTTACAAACCCTATAAGATATACCCCTCTGAGAACTATAGTGTTTCATAATGAGAGTGTAAAAAAGTCATAATATATAATAGGTAATTCCTTAGTGAATATCTCTTATGCTTTGAGTGTATATAACTACTCACTACTCTCTAGTCAACAAGATTTAAACTCATACCGAGAGATGGCGTTGGTATAACTCTCTCGCACGGCAAGTGGAGACTTAACATGACATATAGGGTTAGAAAAGTGTTGAGAAAAACGCGAAGAGACACACTTTAATAAATTAGTATACTCACTAGACACTCATAACTATTTATGCACATAGACTATTGATAATCTCTACTCACCTCACGCAATGATACCTGTGTCGTATAGTGCATGAGTAGAGGTAGTGGTGAATCGAAAGGCCAAGGGAGTTATGGCGGCACCATTTATATAGTTCGTATACTGAGCGCTCAATTATTAACAAGCCTAAAGGCCAAATATTTCACGTAGTGTCTCACGAGCTATCGGGCACTCGATATCGCAAAGAGGCTCAACAAATTGTTAGGTACACGTAGCCTGAGAAACACAGGTCCGCGGAGTGTACATAACATGACTAACGGAGTAGATTCGCAGTTGCCAAAGTCTGGCTCTGTCCTTCACATACCATCGTGCGCATCGACCCTCTCCATCGTGGAATTACTTGTCCTGAGTAGGGCGAAATTATACAAGGGGCTAAACGGAGTGCACTGATGTGCCCCTTCTTCTTAGGCTGGCCATAATGTACTTAAGACGAGAGACAGTACTAACAAACATAGTGCCCTTATTGTGTTTTCGCTATATATCTCACGACGTTTATATGGGTTTATATATAGTGAGAATTAAGGTAAGTAGATGAAGAACTAAACAAAAATCTAAATTATCACTGAGAAAAAAGGTAGACCAAGATAAGAAAAAAGGGAATGCAACTCACTGGTAGAGTACTTCTAATAAAACTCGCATTGCGATCTGAAATAATATTCTTTTTAAAGAGATATTCGAATTCAACTTTCAGGGAGAATTCAAAGTATCCGCACTAATAACATGACATGATAGTTTAGAGGGAATCTGGTCATAAGAATATCCGGTACAATGTTTGCGATTTCCTCGATAGTGTGTCGTTGTTTCTATATGCAGAGACAAACAACTCATCTGCTATTACACTAGTATCTCTCGTTAGATATATCTCTTCATATGTGTACTGTTTTGATTTCACCATTTTTGACTGGCTGCCAAAGCTCGCCATAATACACTCTCCA
Organism: Trachelipus rathkii; assembly: GCA_015478945.1. NCBI lineage: Eukaryota > Metazoa > Arthropoda > Malacostraca > Isopoda > Trachelipodidae > Trachelipus > Trachelipus rathkii. Next base: position 13,840 of record JABUQX010064486.1, on the reverse strand, counting down.
ATCACGAGGAAAGGTGATATATATATACTATTACTGATAACATAGAGGTAAAGAGCATAAACACAAAGATTGCTTGAGAGGACAGAAAATGAAAAAGCATATAATTACAATGTATGTAATTTTTGAAGAACCATAATTTTTTGCTTAGATCATGTCTCAGATTTAAGAGGTATTACCTGCGCCTGCATGGGGTAATTTTTGAAGACCTGATTAAATTCGAATACAAAGTGGTATTAATGTATTTAGAAATTTGATAAGCATTATTCAAGATACAAGAATAGAATATCACCGTCTGTACGTCTCGATGAATGAATTGAATTGAAATTGATATATGACTATGATTGAAATTATAAAGTATAAATGACTCATAAATTTAAGTATTATATGGACTGAATCATAAAACATAAAATTATAAAGTTGTAAATATAAAACATATATATAGCATATTATATATAGAATATAAAGTATATAATATATAAAATATATATAATCCCTCTATCAATATAGTTAGTTAGTTCGTTTTTGCACCTAACCTTTTATTCCATCAACATAAGTGATTAACATTACTAACGCAGTTTCAAATGGCGTTTTCTATAGAAGGGGGCTTTAAGATCCAAGGATTAAAGTGAGAAAGATTAAGTAAGGTGGAAAACAGAGATTGATACCCCGTACTGGACTTCATTTCTATAATCCCACCGTAAACGTGGTTTCGAATCCAGATGTGCGAACCTTCTTGGGCATGAGAGAGAGTGTGTATTTTGTTTATTATAATAGATTTGATAATTTAAATTTTATCTAATGATTTTTAAGTGAAGTATATATATATATATATATATAATATATATATAGATATATATATTTTTTTATTATTATATAAAAACAATATAACCCTTTTTGTCGATATATATATATAAGGAGGATTGCAAATAAAAGATATTTGGTGTCTATATAATACTCCATATATTGACCTGATAATGAAACTGTGAGCTTTGCCAGGAATTATGGAACAATTTATCTCATTAAGATTAAAGTTTTCGATCTTAAAAATAATGTCTGCCCACAGTAAGAATTTCTGATGGAGTATCGAATGTTTCATGAGTAAGGGATTGAGGGTCATTGCCAAAGCGATATTGAATTTTGATTTTATTAAGAAAAGAAGTTTGTATATACATCGTGTTCTAATATAGCGCTGCAGTCCCAGCCGTTAAGGAAGTTCACCCTGTACCATACGGAATCAAACTGCGTGGACCTAGCTAGCAGAGGCAATGGTAGTATAGACGATGGACATGTTGTGGTGAGAGCTACCAGATCTCAACAAGAATGAACTGCAGAAGAAAACCACACAGAACAAATTAACTTTAAAAACCAGTATGGGTGTAAATAGTACTCTCTTTCACATCGCGCGATTAAACAAAGAGAAACTGTAGTTGCGTCTCGTCACACTCCGTTGGCTTCAATACTCACTACTGACTGACTCAACTGGAGCATTATTCCGAAAAATTCGAAATACTATTGCCACAATAAAAGACATAAGCTTTATATCCAGAGTATTCTCTCTAGAGAGTGAATAGATAGCGGAATTGAAATTTCGGAGCACTGAAAGCAATCGCATCTTACTCTGCAACATTTTCTATACAACATATATATAAAAAATCAAAAGTCAATGCACCAAGGTCAACCTTCTAACTCTTGTTCTTATGCTGTCTAAGTGTAATTTGTATTAATTATATTAAAGCCACAACTCCGCTGTTCTTTCGTATAGGGTATATTAGAAAATTTTTAACGAGCACTATAGGACACAATATGCCACACACAATAGTAACAAATGACTTATGCTTGTCTCGTCATTACTTTTGGCTTGGATTCTCTCTCACACGGAAGAGCGAATGCACACAAATATACTCTCTCTTATGTTTCGATGAGTGTGACGCGTCTTGCTTACTATCTTGATGACGGTAGTAAAATATTTTTGCTTTGGTCATGAACGTTACTTAATATAAATTGTACAGACATGATTCTTCGTCATGACTAAGATATACCACCTCAAATATTGAGCGTTCTAGTGGCATATGTATCTATCATGACTTCATCACTCTACTATATATGAAGAATTAGAATCCAGTTGTCAAAGAACTCTCCACTGCATAACCACCTCAAGCATGAAGATCTATACACATTAATATGTCTAGAGTCTGTTGTGTGAGTCCTGCCTCATATCATTTAATTACACATGATTGGTGCATTTAGTAGGAGCACTTGTGCTGCCAATCTTAGCGAATAAAGTTACTCATATTACTCCAATAACTAGTGAAAGCAAATCATCCTGCTGTAATCCGCTCATGCTGTGAAATAATTGTGAAAGCGTTACTGTTTAAGTTGTAGTCTTATCTTTGATTCACTTTCATCCTCTTTAGATGTACTTAGATTTTCAGGATAAAACAACGTGCGGACATTCATCTATTTCATTTTGAGCATCTCACTCAGCTTCATTATGTTAAATGCTACCTAGTGGGGCAGTATATATGTAGCGAGAGAAAAGTTAAAATGCTTTTTATAGAGGTTTAAGAAGTACTGGCAGTGTTCCACACTGGCATATAGGCAAATATGAATACTTATGATATTCCTCATTGTGCTATCGATAAAAAAATATAGAGTATAATAAACATCAAATGATATATAAAAGTTATTAAAACTTATTAATAGTTATATTAATTATAAAGAATAGGCCGTACCTCATGTTTATTTCTCACCTATTATAAATCAATAAAACCAGTCTATTTAAAATTGCACTGGTGCCTACTGTGTTCAACAGATTTACCATTGAAAGGTCTATTTCAGCACTCTGCGAAGAGCTAAAGACTTGGCATAAGAAACCAACAATGAACGAAGAAAGGTGACTACTTAATGTTAAAATTAAATTGTCATCAATTTCAACCACATAACACTTTCTTGCGTAAATGTGAAAAAATGAATATATAAACGATATTTGGATAACAAATGTAATTGCTCTGAAAATCGCTGTTAAAATCCTCAAAGCTGAGTCTAATGCAGTTTATAATTTAATTAATTATGTATATTTATATTCAGGACTCAGTACTAGCCAACCCCCATAAATATTACTTCACGTTTCTCAAATATATAGGTAATCTTTTTACTGCTAACTCTAGTGACTACAGTAAAAATTTTTAATTATGCAAACACTATTATGTGAGACTTGTTATTATTGATAAATAACTTTTGTTATATTCTAGATATTTTATAATGATGAATCTTTATGGAAAAGTAGAAAATAATATGGAGTTTTAACCAGTCACTACACACCGTCTAATATTGATTCAGTGACGGATCAAAAGTTTACAACCGTGTTTGGTCTTCTAGTTACACTTATTTTTTTAAGTCATTGGCGTGCACACACACACAGTGAATCTCACAATGGTATTATAATACAATATATTTTGTTTCGAGATTCTTATATATATTAGAATATATATAGTTATATATTTTATAATTATTAATGTATCATGTGATGTGATTATTCGCGATATAAATAATTTAATTGGTAGGTGTGTGATTTCAACTTATATTAATTATAATTGATTATTTCAGTCGTTATCACTTTGCTTTATCGATGGTTCTTAATTGAGTAAGAAGTTTATGCTTAAATCATATTTATCATATGATTATATATGTTTTTCTTTATATTTATTTATTATTTATATGTGCAAAGTGAGAGTCATTTAAATTTTACTTGTTCATTCCTAGAATTTTTGGTAAAATTTTTCTATAAAATACATGATTAATAATATAAATATATATTATATTAGCTATATATTACCTGATACTTATATATATACTACTGAGAAGTATAGTAGTACATTAAATAAAGTTTTCAACTTTTTTTAATTTCTTTAATATCTTTAATATTTATTCATATGAATAAGAACCTTGTCAGTAGGGTAGGTTTAAATGTGTTTTAGCGTATGTGTGTGCAAAGTATACAAAGAGTTATAAAATGAATTTTAATATGGCTACTTATTAGTCATTGCTAATATAAAGATAGGAGTTATATTTTTATGTGGTAAATGGGAATGGTATATAGTTTATATTTTTTATATTATATATATTTATTAATAATTATATATATATTATTATATTATTATATATATTAATATATATATAGTATTATACTTATATAAATATATATTATATATTAATATATGAATTATAATATATATTATATATATATATATTAATATATAATATATAAGTAATATATTATATATATATATATAATATATTAATATAATATATGTATATATATATATATATTATATATATTAATATTATATTAATGACTCAAACCTTGGTCACCTACCCATAATGATATAATTCCTGTCTATCTGACCTCACCAATGGATAACGACGCTTGACACCGTACCTTGGGCTATTGTATAGCTCTATAATCGATGAGTGCGGCGAGAATGTTCTGGACAGTATATTTTGAATTATCTCACATACGTTCGTGCAGTGCCTGTCGCAGGTCCTGAGGAGTGATGATCAGTTGGAGGTGAGGTGCAGCTGCGGGATCGATACGTTTCAGGTATATCTCAACAATAATGGTTCGAATCGGGTTTGATAGGTACCTAGGACTATGTGGCAACTCATAAATGACCATTAAATTTTAGAATCCTTCCTAAGGTAGCTGATATTCACATATTTGTGGCCTTGTGTGTTCTTAGCATTGTCATGCATTATATTTTTTTTTTCAGGGTGATGGTATATAAATATTATTTTTGAATAATAATAAAGAAAGAGGATATATATATATAATATAAATATAGGTGTAGTTACTTAAATTAGCTGCTTACCTCGTAAATGTAACCGAGTAAATTGGGTTTATTTATATCTATATTTATCATGTAAAAATAATTAAAAATATAGGGATTAATAGAACGAAATAAACAAATAATGGCCACGACTATTCACTCAGGTGCTAGAGTTTGAGTCTCTTCAAGTGGAATATAATAACTTATCTCTCGCTAGTATATAGTGCACTATATCTTCATCTCACCACATGTCGATATTCGCAGATACTCACCAGTAAACCGAGTATCTACACTCGATAAAGAGATGCCTCCCCAGACCATAACCGGATCACTAAACCGCTCAAACGCGTTCCTGAAGCAACCTAATTATATGCTCATACTGCGCATAATCACTCTCTCCGTCTGAGTCGTCACCGTATTAATACTTAGATGCCTGTCTTACGATAGAGGGCGTACCTGAAGACGACTCTCGACTCGTCCTTAATAAAACACTCACTACATATACTGACCAGTGTTGCTAACGCCTCCTAAGATGTGTTCTCCTATAGCTAAAAATGGGCCTTAAGGTATCGCGCCATTACGATGATGCCGTGGTATATAGGCGGAGATTGAGTGGAGGAACCAGGTGAGGGGCTGCGTAATTTTAATAAGCAAAATGAATGAAATGTTTCTGGATGAGGGTTGCTTGCTGCACAAAGCTACTCAGATTGCCGTTATGTACCTCCAGCCAGCTGAATCTGCAGATATCGTTGACCGTTATGTGATATATATTGGGTGATCACGGCTATCTCTGATATATAATTGACTCAACGCTGGAATAGTATTAAAATATATCTCGTGTGTCATATATCTCCACAGGTTTTACGTATATATAGGCTAAATGTAGTGATATATTAACCTACCTCTCCTCTCGACTGAGCGATTACATGTGTACAGGGTTTCGTAGAAACCGTTATGAATAACCACCCGTGCTTAATATCGTTGTGAATATATTAGGCGACTTATATATTAATATTTTATCGTAACTCCGTATATATCGACCAAAGTTATGCCCGTACATTGTTACTCACATGTTCTTTCTCTCAGGGCGGTATGTAATTAGTTGTTTTCTGCACGTATTACTGATATACTTTGAATCTCTTGATCAGTTATGGGAACGTACTATATTACTATACTCATCTCCATGTTTAGTTGGTCAGCTTGTATGGTGAATAATCCCTATCGCTTACGTAATTTATTATCTTCGGTCGTGACATATTAACTTAACCTCACAACCTCTCCTCAATGGATATTCTCTAAGTATTTATATCGCTATGTGTTTTAAATATGTGAGTATATTATATTAGTGGATATAATGATATATATAATAATATATAATATATATATTGATATTTCATTCTATGAAGTTAAAAGAACATGTAAATGTTGTTAGATAAAACAATGTGATCCTTCAAAATAGATCACGAAGAAATAAAACAATTTACTGCAGCGAATTTCTGCGAGGTTGTAATATGATTATAGTGAAGTGATTGAGCGATACATAAATGATGCACTGTCACTTGTTGTTGTGTTGGTGGCTCGTAGAGGGTTCACTCTCACTATGTGAAGAACGGTAGAATATTGTTGTCGGCTCCCTTTAGCCGAGTGCCTGCGAGTCCACTAACACTTAGTCGCTCTGCTAGTGTGTGATAGTGTGGCGATTATTATTTTGTTAGCCATGTATATAATTACGTAGTTAATTTTCTGTTAGTATTAAATATCATACTCTATTTATACCTAAATATTATTTATATGAGAAATATAATAATTATCTCTTATTGATCTACTACTTGAGAGCTCATATGTACATTTAAGGTATTAAATTAATATATATCACAAATAATAACATTTTGTTTCTTGAAAATAAAACTTCTCAATAATAATCCTTCACTATCTTACGATGTCCTTATATTAGTAATTCTGATTTTATTATTTATTTTCTAAAAAAAAAAAGACCAGGTACTTACTTAATAACATTTTCGTTATTGATAACTATAATCTATAAGCTAATAGTATATTTAGTATAATTATGAGTTAATGCTTAAGGGAACAGAGATGCCAAGATCAGTAAGGCATAGCACGCTGTTTAACATTTATGAACTGTGTCCCACACACCGAGTGCACGTATGTGGATTTTGTCATGCTTAATTGCTGAATTAGAGAAAGTGTCTCTTATGGAATGTCTAACTTTTGGTTAACAGTGAGTGTATATATTGTGAGTAAGTAAGGCTTAGCTACACAATCGAGTGTTTAAAAGGGTAAAATAATTATAGAGAGAATGGCACATTTGCGTCTTCTTTTAGGTGACGAAAATAATGTCAACTCTAAAGAGAGCCACAATCATGAAATTGATTTCAAAAAGAACTGAGTTTAGTGCTGACACACTATATCATCGTACACAAAGAAGGCTCTCTAATAGGGTCGAAAAAGATTTATCACATTGAAATTTAGATAATGAGTTCACGAGACATGTGAGAGGCGTAGTGTGTTTGGATATTTATTAAAAAAATAATGCATCGCGTCACACACGAGTTGCTGGAGATATGTAGGAGGGTTCTGAACATGATGGGGAGGTGATTCAGAAACTCGCAAAGATGCTACACTCACGAGCTCAAAATGAACTCAATTGTTGTTAAGAGTATACGTCTTCTCTCCTATACAGGGTTCTCAATGGAATGATGATCATATGTCATTTGTCGCTCGAATTCTAGACTATCTCTATGTGCTCACATATATATAGGGTAAGTAGGTGGTCATCTGATATTTCGTATATTGAGTCACATGAATGGTATGTTTATTGTGTTGGATTGTAAAGGTGTGGGTGATGGAATACATTCTCTCACTCTCTTGATATGTCTGCTAGTAACATTGCAGTTAAATTGATGATTGCTCTCACTGGAATCGCATCGGGAGAGTGGAAGAATGAAGGTTGTGTTGTGAGTGTTCGAAGGTTCAGCTCTCAAAAGATAAGAGATATATATTAGTACTTTTCTCGATGGACTGAAAAAGCCTTGTGCAGTAATTCACATTAAAGAGAATGATTCCTCCATCTTGTCCGCTATTAGATTGTGAGATTGGCTCACACTTATATATGAATAGGTTTTGTCATAATGTATATATATACTTTTTCACTCCTATTCAATTTTATAGTGAGAGATTATGAAATTGACTGGTGAATGATCAAGAAGCGGTATGTGCTCGCATATGCCGTATATGGATATCGACTCTGGATTTGTGTTATATAATGAGAATACATAAGTCGTGTTAATGAGAAGGGTATTGCATAGACATATCACTCTCACTGCCGTAAGGGCCATGTTGAGAAGTATGAAACTCCAGACAGCAGCTATGTGAATAGTAGTCTCACTCATTATAGTGGGATTAGACCGATGCGGAACATAGTCTTTTCATAGTTTTATCAAAGGCTAAGAGTGGTAACGATAGTACAAGCAGTTAATTAAGCTTTCTTTCACGTTTTGGCACAATCAAGTTTGTGCAGGATCTCGAAGTATTTGGGGTACGCGAAAAGGTATACTCTACCCAATGCTTAGCTCTCACTTTTCAGGTAACACATAAGAGAGTAGACGTTGATACACTCGAGAGTAGAAACTTGTAAGGATTGTATTGTTGATAAAAAAGGAGCGAAAATAGATGGTGCGATATCTAAGACATTTATTCTGATCATATAGGAAATAGTCATTTGTGAGTGCGAGAGAGTCTTTACAGTTGATATAGATTATCGTATACTAGATTAGGAGTCAATAGTATGTACATTTTATCAAAACGTTTTGTGATATTTTGAGAGAACAATATTGTCCATGAATATTCTCTAGTTTATCTTACTTGTTTTCACTGGAAATGATTCCGCTCTTACAAGAGAGCTTATGAAATAATGAGGATTTCAATATGAGGATTGGAAGTTCCTATTATACACCTCAAAGAGATAGTTCAGTGTGAAATAAAAAGTAATTCTGAGTAATTTTCTTTGAAGAGTATTAGGCTTCTGATTGGTAAGTGCAATAACTATGAGCAATGTTCCATTCTCAAAAACTACTTTTGTATTTTGATAGTTGAGATGCTTGTTGTCTATTGAAAAAAAATTGCAAATAATTTTTTTTACTCATGTGTAAGAATAAATAGGGCCTAACTAAGATATATTGTTAAAATTAGTGGTGATTGTATTCAAAGGAGATAATATTTTTTGCTTTAATAAATTTTCTATTGTTATAATTTAACACGGAGTAGAGTTTGTGAGTGTTGAGTTTACGATGGAATATGCATAATATTGTTCTTCAACAATATTTTTTTATTTCTCAGGAAATTATTACTCACTAATAGAGATATATGTGAGTTATCGATGAAAGAATTAGAGATGGCTCCACACCCGACTTTGATACTAAGCCCTGAAATTTTGCTGTTGATGGACAGATGGAGAGAACTAGAATGAGTATTGGTCATATCGAATATTTCACTTTTTCAATATTAGTTTAAGAATATATGTAAGAATGGTAATGAGAGTGTAGATGTAATAGTATTAGCCTCCTACCTATGTTTTTTGCGGGTATATATATATAGTATATATAATATATATATATATATATATATATATATATATATGATATATTATATATATATATATATAATGATATATTTATATGTTATATTTATATTTTATTATATATTATTTCTATATATGTATATATAGTATATACTATATATATTATTATATATATATATATGTTTATTTATATATATATATATAATAATTGGATACATACAATATTTATATACTAGAAGATAAAGATATATTATATGAATCGAGGATCATATATGTATGAATTAGACTAGGATGAAAGTATAGATAATTTTATTGGTAACATGATTAATAGTATATATATATATTATATATAGGTATGATAATATGAATATATATATAATAATATTGTGGTGAGCGTAAATAATAAAGTAGTGATATAAGTCATATATATATGGAAATCTGTAAAAAGAATTAATTTGGGTAAATAAATAATTATTTTAATAGAACAGTCCTAACAAAATAACGAATAATTCCTAATCCTGACCTTAGAACCTGAAAGGCATGACCTAACTTCTTCTAAGCTAGCGGAGAAAATTTTATAACAGGTGTTAAAAAAACAGAATTTAAAAAATGCTTTGATGAAAAGATGATTAAAAATATACTAGCATATATATATATATATATATATAATATATATATATTATATTAAAGATAAATAGAGTACTATATATAATAGTTATAGATATATGCTATTATAAATTGATCTTACCTAGTATATATATACTATTATATCTACTAGTTTGTATATATATAGATATACAAAGAATAGGGTCCACACGATCGACCGTGCCAGAATCTTGAGCTACTCATTGGCACCTTGCCGATACTCATATATATCATTTTTAAGCGACTTCCTAGTACGTCAGCTACCATTCCTGGGTACTTTTCAATGTCTTGGGTATCCCTGGGTCCCCCCAGGGGGGACCCCTTGTTCATGTACGTTCGCTAGGTACTTTATGTGTGTGAATGTCCGTGCTAGTGTGTACATGTAAGTTATTTGTTACTTTCATCCATCTTGCACCCTAGGTTCTCCCCCTACTTACCCTCCTTTGTTCTATTCAGCGACTATGCTATGACGTCACGTACTTTCGTGGGAAAAAATTCGCACTTTTAAAAATTTTTTTCGTTTTTAGCATTGTAAAGCTCAAATTTTTTTCTTATTGTTAACATTTAAACTATTCAGCTATTTCACCTTTCACCTTATTTTAGCTATTGTGTGACCTGTTTAAAATCTGCGAATTGGATAGTTTTTTAATTTTTGATTATATTTCATTTGTGTACCCATTCATGATGTTATTTTTTAGCATTTTGCTATAGTAACAAGAATTTCGTAGCTGCATAGATCTTTGCTAAATCTATGAAGCATAACTTTCTTTATTCTGAAATAACTGTTTTTCATAGTAGTATTAGCTTGCATTAGCATGTCTTATACTGGTAAAGAATTTTTTAAAAAACATATGACAATCATTTCACAAAATAGTACTTTTTGTATGATGTATTCTCCCTCTCAATGAGATTCTTCATTTTCTTCAGATACCAAATCTCAGCTATTTTCCTGAGTTTTTTTTAAAGCTTGATTTTTCCTGTAATTTTATTAGCTTTCATGTTAATTCTCGCCATCTAAGACCATATGAGATATTTATGATTTTTAAGACATCTCTGTTTAAAACTTTTTATCGATACACTTTTTAGCCTATTTTTATCTCAATTTATTCTTCAGGCCAATCTCAGCTATCTACCCCTAGAATCAAACTGATGCTCTTGTATTTGTTGTAGGAAGTACAACCGTTATATTGTTCTTTAAATACAGTCCTCACTGCACTCGCTCCTCTCAACTGAGAACACAAGCATATTCAACACCATTAGGCTTAAATGTGCGTTCACACTCCCTAGCAACGATTATACCCACATCAATACTGTTATGCCTTTCAAGTCACCGCCAGCTTACGTTTCAGATGAATCCATATTTTAGCATACCATTGAAGAGGTGATTATGTGCGCATGAGCCTTGGTACCACTTTATAGAAATCGCCATCCGTACTGTAAATCTTCATTAGGGCCGTTAGAGTTCAGTAAGCGTCCGTTCATCGCAAGTTCAGTCACTTCGTTTGGATGGTGACAGCCGCCACTGTAAACCCGACGACCGCCGCGTGACTGTCGTTATATTGATAATAGAATTGAATAAAAAGTAAGTGCTATAGTGGGTATACTATTAATTATGAGTAGGTTATATATGTTATGTTTACCTAGTATATTAATGTAATATATATATTAATATAGAGGTTCTAAGTAACTTATAAATAGTAACGTATTAATGATAATCTGGAATAATAGATATATTAGTATAGTATCTTAATATATAATAAGCTAATATATATACTATATACAATAATATACAATATAATATAATGTAGACCGAATTATTATTATATAATATAAATATAGGTTGCTTAGTTAGGTTATAGTGAAGGAAAGAATTGAATAATAAATTAAGGATATATAGAAATGTATAATAGATCGTATATAATTAAGTTATTATATATATATGTTATGATTATATATAATATTAATTGTATATAAATATAAATATAATTGTAGATAGGTAATATATATAAAATGAGTGAAATTAAATGAATATAGTATATACGATTAGATTAGATGTGTAGATTATATTAGATATATATTATAGTATTATAGGTATGGGGAGTATGAGTAGAAATAATAAGTTATTAGCTACGTTAAGCGTAGTATATATATATTTATATATATATTATATAGTATCAGAAGCTGGGCGGCGGCCTATAATTTTGTATTTATGATGCGCCTGTCGCCGTTGAATGCGCCTCTATGCCGTCGCGGACCTAGTTGCGCGTTAGCGCCTTATGCGCTATTTTTTTAGGTGGGCACATACACACACAATTTCGCGAACGACCTAGCGGCCGTCACTGCACTCCGATAACTCGGCCCTTGCGACGTAAGACTTATAGAGGCCGTTGGCACTCTTAGGATGTCGGAAATAAGGGTATCAAGCGGCTAAAATTTAATTGTGCGCTCAAGAAGAGAGTGAAAAGCTCGATTGTTTTGCTCCTGCAATAGATTAAAAGCATGGCTTATTATAAAGGTAAGAAGAAACACACTTAATAAATTTTGTGTAAGTTAAAAACACCAGAGAGAACGTAAGAGATATCTACCAACGTATCTCATTCACTCACTCCAAAAAAGAAGTCTGAGTGTTTGAGTGCTCATGTTTCCCAGGAGGTTCAGTCGCGAGCGCTTGCAGAAGTGAAAATCTTAGAGCCATAAATTGCGGCAATTTTATTTGTAGGTAAGAACTTACTGAACCATTATATATATAATTAAATAGGAGAAAAAATGAAAATTTGAAATAATTTTGAGTGATAAAAAGAAAATAGTGAGAAAGAGATAAGTAATAATAAAAGAGAATAAGATAGAGAATAGGAGTGATATTAGATAAATGGTATGAGAGATAATACTACACATATCTATTTAGAATAGGTAATAGGTAGTTATAATAGTAATTATTTATAATTAAGGTGAGTAACTAGTAATATATAGACTTATAGATATAAATGGGAAATCCTATATTATAGAGATTATACGACCTCACTAACATATTATGTTTTACACACTGTTTTTAGAAGAAGAACTCAAGTTTGTGGCCAAGCTTTCACACAGTGTATAACTTTTGAATAGCGTACAAAAAGAATAATGCTGAATGTTCCATGTTCAATATGCGACGTCGATAATAGAGCGCAACAGAATTTGCGTGCAGCCTTTTGCTAGTCCGCCGTCTTCTCTCTCACAAGTTGCTGCCCGGACCTCGCGCATGGCGTCATTTAGTCACGCTCAGTGACGAGAATCTTAGAGATTAGTCTCCACTTGAGAGGCGTCCGACTAGGGCGGCCAAAGAGCTCTTTGAGCTCATTACAGCAAAACGCCCGGAGTCTCTAGTAATAAAGAGATAATATAGAAGAGAAAATAATAAGGAAGATACAGAAGCAGTGAATAGAGTAGATGGAAGAAATAAATAAATGAGTCTATGATACTTATTAATAGAAGAGGAGTAATAGCTGTATAAGTATAATGCACTTAAATATATTATATATCTCTATATCGGTAATATATACGAATATAATATAACGGTGTGCTGTCATATATATCTTATTCACAAACTAGTACTTTTATTCTATGTATTGGATTCACTTTAGTAATTAGCATATGATTATCAAACTAATACATACGCACCTCATACGGCACCGCAGAATGCATGAACTGGAACGAGAGAAGAAAAAGAAGATGAAAGTCAGAACTACAGAATAATAATTATATAGAATTAATATATATAATATGGACATAT
>JABUQX010064485.1:22500-36015 GCA_015478945.1 Trachelipus rathkii | reverse complement strand
GACTTTGTAAGCTTTTGTTACCTATATTTATGTAGTTCAATTTTATATCTCCTTTTTTTATTTTATCTTATTTATTAATTCAATAGTCACCGATTTTAGCTTGTCTTACGATGCAGATCCGATAGAATGGACGGGCTATTCGATTTATCGTCATTCTTTTTTACTGATCATCACGTGAATAATGTTATTATTATAAGATTGGTGAGTTATAGTAGCAATATTCCTCCTATAGGTAGGACTATCTTTAAGTGTTTATTTTGTGCTGGAAGAGATTATATTTATATATAAAAACCTCATATTTATTTATATTTATTATTTTTTACTTGTTTTTAAAATTATCATTTTAATTTTATTTTTTTTTTTTTTTTATTTTTTTTTTAATTTTACCTCTATTTTTTATTATTTACTTTTATCTATTATCTCTATATATTGGGGTCATTTTCATGTAGCCCTTCTCAATTTTAGTCGTCACTGATGCGAACGAATAAGGGATGATCTAGAAAATCTGAGTAATAATACTTTCATCCTGATTGTTATGCTATTACCTATAACGGAAACACGACGCGAAAACCGAGGGTGGGCCACCGGGCACTATCACACACGCACCTGGCTAGAGGCCGGGTGGCAGCAGCGTATGGATACAACAGCTAGGATAACAACTAGTGCACGGCTATCATATACACAGCATTCGACATATCGGACGATTGGCAAAGTAGATCATATACACTCTATGGGACGGGAGTGTGGCGATATCGTATCCCATTTATCAAAGCTCGGATACACAGGACGATCACTCAGGGAAAAATTACAAATATACAGCGCAGGGTCTTGTGACTCTTTACCAGGCCAACCGACAGTGGCACCACGCAGGCGCACTTACATACAGCAACCACAGACACACACGGTCAACAGCTCACTTACACACCACTCCACACCGTTTTTAAGTTTTCGTGGAGTTTGTTGTTGTGTTTGCGAAAAGAATGTAGTTTTTATGTGAACACAATTCTGAACATCAATCTTTCAATTTATATTTTTAAAAGCGTTATTATATTGGGGTTGTGGTACTTTAAAAAAACTAATGCTACTGGTTTAATTAAGCGCATACAGTTCTATAACTTCACTGCCACTATATGAGATTCAAGATTATATAGTACAACTAAAATTGTATTCAAAGGTTTTCTTAAACTTCACTAATAAATCTCAACTCATAATGCATTTCTTGGAATCAAAGGAATTTATATTACTTAACAGTAACAACTTTTATAATCATGCAAAATCTCATAGTTATTTATTTTAATATTTTTTTATAAACTAACAATTTGTTATTATTAAATATTTACTTTTTGGTAAAGAAGATTTTTTATGGGATCGTATTGATGTTTTTATAAATTTTATTAATAAAACATATAGTTTTTGTAGTTTTTTATTTGCGGCTTACTTTTGAAGTTTTCAGAAGAGAATCGAGTAAACCTTTGATCAGTTCTCCTCTAACTTATCTCAAACTCTTATGTGCATGTAGGTGCTTGTTTTGCCTCTACAGTTATGTTTTTAAAACAACTAAGATACATCACCTTTTTTTCTTTTTATGCTTTATTCTTGTATTTATTTAAACATTCACAATACTTTTGACCACATTGTTAATATTCCTGGTGCTAGGTCATTGCACTTTTAACGCTAACATCGAAGGAGATGTATTTTATTAAAAGTAATCATTCTAAAGGTTTTTATTTCAATATAATTAAAAAAATAGACTAAAAATAAACAGTTCATTTTTTTTATATAGCGTAGATTATAAAATTAAAATAATATAACAAAAGGAAAAAAATAAAATCGGAATGGATAACATATAAAATATTAATCAACTAGAGTATTTATATTTAAGAATTATATTCCAAAATTGGTAAAAGAAATGATTTTCATTTAATTATGAATATTATATTACAATTAACAAAATAACCACCAATCAGGAGAAAAAACACAAACCACCGCAAAAAAACTTGTAACATAATGATAACGAAAAGCTGACCTCGTCTCTGTAAAAATGAAGGTGTTATATAAATAACTATTTAGGCACGCTTTTTCCCTTAATTTTTAGAAAAATAACATACCCGTTAATAGCTACCACCAAATCTATAATAAATTGGTTAAAGTAAAATGTTGAACCGGGGACATTTTACTCCATAACATACCTGAACAAAGAAAACAAATATAATATCTTCAAACTACACTTTTTTGGGATTAAATATTTAATGGTTGGTGTCTATAACTACGGGTTTTACGGTTGAACCTAAATTAGGGGGCCTAAATTTAGGGGGGATAAGACTTTTGTATTCACAGGGGCGGGCATTTTAAGCCTGAATGGACCGGAAGAAAGGTCAAAGGTATTCCAGGTATATACAAGAATCGAGGATACAATTTTAAATTTTAGATATTATTATAAAATTAAATTATTCAAACTGGGAAACATCGCTAGGAGTCGGGTAAGCATCCTTTGATCAGTTAAAAGGAATATGTATTATACCCTTTCTTCGTTGAGCTGGGACCCCGAGTATACATTAACCGTGTTATTTTTTTGGCAGTCTATATGACCTCGTAGTGATTGTCAGAATTATCTTTAGTCTGGCTTTTTGTTTTCAAGGGTATTGGAAAAAAAACATGTTTTTTCAATTATCCTTGAGTGCGCCAAAGTTCTGTTTATTTCTAAACTCTTAAGATACATGTAAATATATTGTATATTTAAGAAAGTAAGATAATAGGATAAGTTGATAATAACTTTACTATGTAAGATTAAAATTTAATAATCTATCATCTTAGAGGATATTTAAGTATGTAATATAATATATATCGTAGAGCTATACTAGTACATTATATATATATAATCTGGTATGGCTATTAATAGTAGGATATTATTTATAAGTAAGTATTTAGTAATTAATTATTCATAATAGTACTATAATAATTAAGTACTATATTAGACCTCCATAATAATAATAATTAGCTTACATACTTAGTTCTTCGATTATAGCAGTTGATGACTTACATCATAAGCAAAATGCTCGTGGCGAGATGATAAACATTAAATACTATAGGGTCAAGATGGTGTTCAATTATTTTCATTGCAATGGTTTTTATTGCAACTCCACCTCTATATGTAAAAATTATAATACAGTAGTGATAAAATGATTAATTATATATTTTTTTATCTTCATTTTTTATCTTTCGCATCTCATGATTGGTTTTTTTTGCCTATGTTCTGTTTATATTAATTAATTCTTTTAAATCACTTTTTTTATGGCTCAATGATTTTTTTTCATATTATTTAATATTATTGTATAATCAAACGTTATTGATATAGTATTCGATCGGTGCTCATGTAATTGAGACTATAACGTTCAGGTTACACATACGGTAAAACAGGCTTTTCCCCAGCTCAATATCATGGTATAAGTTACATTCTGGGTCACACATGTGTGCATAACTACTGGTTCCTAGCATTGGTTTGTAAGTAGATAAGGAGTGGATATCTTTTTGTACGAAATCTAATAGGGAACTTAGGAAGCGATCGATATGCTGGCGCCTAGGATCCATCGATCCAGAGAGCTTTTTCTTAACATGCGTAGGATTCTTGGGTAGTAAACATGTAATGAAATTCCGAGTTACGCGAGAATTAGATAAACACAATATGTCTTCTTCATGCTGCATTAATCATTACCGCCTAACGATACCAATTCTAGTGCATGATATTTCATCTGCGCTAGGCCTGTAACATGTTAGAACTACCAAATTGGATTAGGGACAGGGCCTAGAGTGGGTTCAAGCTACGGTTGTGTGTCATTATTTCTCACGCATCCATCTAACTTCCAGCTGGGCATATATGGTTTGATGTCTATAAAAATGAAGTAGGGTAAGTTGCTTATCCGCTGGGTTTCTTCGCAGCTAGGGCCCTACAAACTGTTTCCGATCCAGTTTACAAGGTCTGAGCATTGGTGATTAGAAGTATTCTGTAAGGCCAGCTCTTCAGTGTGATTACATATACAAAAAGTAATCATAAATTGGCTCAAACGTGAAAATCGCGGGCTTGTATTAATACATGGTGAGTGGCGTAGCGCACCCTTGAAAAATTCTAAATCCATCGGGCTTTCCTTTTATATTAGAGAATGAAAACCCACTACACACAGATAATGGGGATACTTGAATTTACCCAATATTGAAACCACTAATGTACTTGTATTTGAGTATAGTTCGTTTGCGCTTTTGAGGAGATAGGTTGTGAAACATGATTTACACTTAGTTGAAAAGAGGCGAACACTTTTATTAGAGCAAACAGTGAGGGAACTGTCCACGTGGCGCTTAAACAGCTGTGGGTGGTACCATACGAATATGAGTGTTTAAAGATGGTTTGGAATCTAAAAACATCCGCCTGGCTCAAGAAACATTTAGCCTTTAATGTTTCATCCAATCAGAGGGTATGGTGCTCAGGTATGAAAAAACATGTTATTATTCAATACCTTAACAACCAAATAGAGAGTCGAATAGAAATCACATGATGCGGCATTCGGGAGCCAATTCAACATACGAGAGCCCCTCATAAGAGAGCGATAGAGGATTATCTAAACCCGTGCCACGGTTCACAAGAGTACAAGTAAATTTAAAGGCATTTCCTTCGTAACCTGATCAAAAGGATCTTTACCTATCCACCTGAGGAAGTTTGAGTTAATTGATGATTGATATTAAATTAAGTTAACAGTATTCGATTCTCGATTCTGGGGATAATGGGCCTTCTGTCTAGGAGAGTCCGTGGGGACATTACCTTTCTTGACGGTATTTAGCTTAAATCCGCCTGTGATAGGGCAAAAAGGTTGTTATTCTCCCCTTAAATTTAGGGGGCACTATTTAATTGTAGGGGCCTAATGTCTGTTTAGTTATTGCAGGCCAGCATGTTGATTCAGAAAAAGAGGTCAGTTTTGAAATATTTTTTTATTGATCCTGTGGGTTTATTGTCGTCCCTAAATTCGTCCCATCCGGGGTCATAATAACACTGCGTTATTACTTCCTATAATTTTATAGGGTGGGCTAACATGGCGTTAGGCTTATTTGTCCATAACGGCCAGTTGTTACAGAAAGCGGACGGTTACAGTTTGCGACTCTGTAACGAGTGCAAGGGTGTGTATTGTTTTCTTCGTTGCTTGGATTGTCAATGTGCACATAGAGACATAATAAAGAAGATCCCAGAATTACTTTAAAAAAAACTTTGAAATATTTTTCTTTTAGTTAATAACGTCGGAGCAATAATATATGAATGCTACAGGTGAATACGTTGTTATTATTTAAATAAATAAACTTAGAATTAGATTTTCACTAAAAATTAACCCGGCATGATTATGGGTTGTAGGCAGGAGATGATACTTATGTTTGGTTTTGTTTAGATAGTATAATCAACAGACGGTGTCGCTCAAGAGGATGTGGAGGAAAGCGAGCAGGTAAAGGTCAACAAGAACAAGAAGCGTGGCATAGGCTTGAGGGAATGTAGAGGGGTGCTAGGGGGGCTTGACTTACTGATTTTTTGCTTTAAGGTACGTAAAAATATATGTTTTTAATTAAAATTTCATTAAAAATTTTACTAAAATTATTTTAAACTTTTTAGTCCATATAAATTATAACCTAAACAAAAGTAATTCAACAATGGTTAATAAATGAGTATCTGTTGTTCAAAGATAATGATGGGAATGATTTATTATCAGAAAGTATTTTAGAGAAGAACTATTGAAATATAATATTTTAGTTAGTATTTGAAGAGTCATAATTGATAGTAACGTACGTGTTATTAAACATAAAATGTTTTATAATAATTATAGAGCGTTATAGTGGAAGTGAATGTGCGGTGTGTGGGTGTGTAAGTGAGTGTGCGCTGTGTGTGTGGGTGTGTAAGTGAGTTTGCGTTGTGTGTTGTGTGTAAAAGTAAATCTGTTAAGTAAAATTGTGTGTGTGTTAGTTAAATGTAAGTGTCTATGGTGGTAAATGTAAGTGGCAATAGTGAATCGTGTGTATATAGTGTCATGTGAATGTTGTATTAAGTTAAGGTGTGTGTGTGTGTTGTGTGCTAAATAATATGAACGAAAAAGTAATTGAACTAACACTAGAATAAATAAAAAGTATTAAACAAAATAAAATATAATAAAGTAAAATAATAAAAATAGAAATAAAAAGAATAAAAAGAACAAAAATAAATCAGCGAATAGTTCGACGATCTTATTTATATAATATAATGATAAAATAATAAAAAAAAAATATGAATAAAGAATTAGTAATGATAGAAAAAGGTAAAAATGATGTAATGTTAAAACAAAATTAGGTGGATTGATGGATGAATAATCTATAGATGAGTTCGAAAAGTAGTAGATAAAGGTACGTAAGTATAATAAAAGAATACAAGAGATGGGTGGGAAATAAAGGGAAGTACGTGGCAAAAGTATTAATATGATCGTTATAAATAGGTAAATAGATAAATAGATTTGTAATTATTACTAATTATAAAAATTAGAGAAAGTAAAAAGAATAAAAGGAAAGAAAATAAAAAGGATAAATCAAAATTAAAAGAAACATAAAGTCTTTAATGATATGAGTAAAGCAGTCAAATCCCCAGCAGAAGTTAAAGCATATGATTTTAATGAATGAGTTCACCAGAAGATTTTACTCTTCGGTCAGCGGGATTCGACGTTGCGGACTCGCGTTGTGAGTTAACAACGATAACTCGGATGCATAACCATCTAGGCCATCTCACGTCCGGCCAAAAAATGAACGCTTTCAGAACGTAGTTTTTAAAGCACCTGGTTTTCTCATCCCTATAATTGCCGAGTACTCAAAGGCCTGGCCCCCATTATTAAATGAATGAGTCACATGATAGATCCTTTACTGCTTCGTCAGGCGGATTGCGAACGTTTGGACTATCGCGTGGCGAGTTAAGGCATACAACCGATCCTAAACACTAGCCTCCACGTCCTTCGCAAAATAGAACGCTTCAAACGGTTAGTTTTGTTAAAGCGATCTTTTGCGGCGTCGGTTTTCTCATTGTTCCCTTATAGTGGCTGAGGTTATCGTTGCAAGCGGCTCGTGAACAGTCCCGCCCATGTTAAATGCTTGAATCGAGTACTTCGCGCACGCCCTATACAGTGATGCAGTGGTAAGCTTATTGACTCTTACAACGGCGGGGTCGTTTGGGCCGTTTCAGGGGTCGTTGCTGGGCATCTGTGTTGCCGTGATTGTGACTTGTTTCGGACTGCCGCGTTCTGGAGGTCTACGTTATCTCTGTGAGATGCATACTAACTGCGGATGCTCCCCTACTATCTGCGGCCTAACTTGACTTAGAGGGTGGTGTCGCGCCGACTTCGCGGGCCTTTGAGGCTGTGTACCCACTTTGGGTGTCGTGCGGCGCAAAGTTCAGATAGGAACGCTTCAACACGTACTTTTTAATAGCAGTCGCCGGTGTTCTCGCCCTTAAGTGCTGAGTACTCAAAGGCCTGCCCCCATTTTAAATGTGAATGAGTCACAGAATGATTTTAATCTCTTTGCGGTGTGTCAGCGGTCATTGCTGTGACCGTTTGGTAGCTGCCTTGCTGGCGTTGGCTGGTGGAGTAACAAGGATTAGTTTCTCGTTTATTCCTCTAACCACTTAGGGCCATCGACTTGTCCCAAAATTAATGGAACGCTCAATCGTAGTTTTTGAAAGCACGCGCTTGTTTTCTACATCCCTTAAGTTTGCTGAGTCACTCCAATGTCTGTCGGAGCCGTCGTGCCTTGTTCCCGTTTTCGCGGGCCGGCCACCTGCATATTCATAATTGCCTACAGTCAGAATGAGTCACGACCGATTTTACTTCTTTCGTCAGCGGGATTTCGACGTTGGACTCCCGTGTGCTTGATTAATCAATCTACCGGATGCTTCTACACCACTTGTAGGTGCGGCATTTTCGCACTTGGTGCGCCCCTAAAAGTAACCTTCAAATCGTAGGGTTTTTGTTTATTAAGCACTGGTTTGTTGGTGTTGTCGTTTCGGTTTCTCATTCCCTTAAGTGGCTGAGTTACTCAAAGGCCTGGCCCCATCAAAGGAAAGAAAAAAGGAAGAGAAGTTTTACTCTTCGTTCACGGGATTCGAACGTTGACTCCGCGTTGCTGAGTGTTAACAATGACCGGATGCTCTAACCACTAGCCATCCACGTCCCCAAAAAGAACGCTCAAACGTAGTCTTTTAAAGCGAGCTTTCGGTTGTTCTTCTCATTCCCTTCAAGTGTCTTGAGTACGTCAATGAGGCCTGGCCCCCCATTTTATTATTATTATGCATTAGTTGATAATTTAGTGGTGTCAGTTCTGATTTCGAAAGCTGATTATTTGATTATTTTTATTTATTGTATTTTATTTATTTGTGTATTTATTATTTATTATTATTGGGTATTTTTTTTATTTATTCAGTTTTATTTTATTTTTTTTATTATTTAACTTTTTTTGTTACTAAGTTATGGAATTAATTCTTATTTTTGGAGATTATTATTTTTATTTATTATTATTATTATTATTATCTTATTATTATTATTATTATTAATTATTATTAATTATATTATTTTTCTATATTTATTATTTATTATAATTTTATTATTTCTTATATTATTTTATTATTAGTATTATTATTATTATTATTATTTATTATTATTATTATTATTGATTGAATATTGATTATCATC
The DNA here is from genome assembly GCA_015478945.1 of Trachelipus rathkii. Taxonomy (NCBI): domain Eukaryota; kingdom Metazoa; phylum Arthropoda; class Malacostraca; order Isopoda; family Trachelipodidae; genus Trachelipus; species Trachelipus rathkii. The sequence continues at coordinate 27,283 of JABUQX010064485.1, read as the reverse complement.
AATTAATTCATCATTCCATCATCTCTATCTATCAATCATCATCATCATCATCATCATCATCATCCATCAACCCCCCCCCCCCCCCCCCCCCCCGCAATTTTCTACATCGTTCATTTTGGTGGAATTGCAGGTTGGGTGGGAGATTCATTGATCTATGCGAATTCATTGTCACTATTATGGTCGATTGGCATCACATGAGCTTCCTGTCGGCCACTGTGGTATGAGGTTCAGTTTTTGGTCTCAGTTGTTATGTCGTATCGCCGCATTTGATTTCTATGTTCGATTTGGCGTATGTGTCAGTTTATTTATTATTATTTTATCTAATTATTATTCATATTATGATTATTATTTATTTATAGTTTATTTATTATTATTATTTCACACTTAATGTATTATTATATAATTGTGATTATTATATAATATTTAGTTATTGTATTATTAGGTTATTATTATTTATTATATTTGATATTAATTATGGGTTCGAAAAGTATGATTGGATTCCTATTTCATTGGTATTTATTGATTGATCATGGTTGATTAGTTATATATTTATGTATTATTATGTTCAATTATTATGTTCAGCGCTTTTGTTGCTACTGCGTCTTAATTTTTATTTATTGGTATTTCTATCTTGTGTGCCCAGCTATTTTGGTATAGTGCGGCCCATCCCGACTCGGGTGCATCATCGATGGTCTTACACACGGCCTAGTTTATTATTATTATTTATGAGTCGCTCCATGGCCTTAGTGTTCTACTTCCGACTGGTGAGGTAATGTTATTAATTTTCCTTATGTTCTATAGGCTCTAATTAATTATTATTCCTATTATTCATTCATTAATTATTATTTTCATTATTATTATTATCGTATTATTATTATTATTATTCTGTAATGTATGTTATATTTGTTATTTATTAATCATGATTCTATATAAAGGTATAACACACATCACACGAGAGAGTGTTAACATCACATTGAAAATGAAAAATAAATATTCCAATTTTGTGTAAAAGCGAAGTCAGTTCCCAAGGTTTAAATATGTATATCGGGTGAGACGCCTGGCCTTGCGTGCTCCTTTGTGCCACTCCGTATGCACGTGAGGTCTCCGTCACTCCAGCTATCTATTCCTGCCCGTCGCCCAACACGCCCTCTAGAGCGAGATATGCAACCTTTTCCTAACCGCAGTGTTCCCTTGCGCGACCACTCTCATATGATATGACACAGGGTACATGGTGATACTTGAGAGAGTTATGATCTCATCTATGACTACTCGTGATAGTGGAGTGATGAGCACAAAACACTCATCGTCCGCTAAACTCACAACTCACGCCAGCATACTGCACAGTTTACACATCACTCATGACTACACAGACCCGTTTTTGATTTGCTGCTTTATTTATTTTATTATTTATTATTATTCATTATATTTTATTATTATATGTATTATCTTTATTATTTATATTGTTTTATTATTATTATTATTCACCGGATTTTTATGGGATTATTATTATTATGTATTAGCTACTTATCTTATATCCGGAGTTATTCATCGCATATCAGTGTTCGTTCCCTCAACACTCTTCCCAATTTTACTCTCCGCCCTTAGTGTTGTATTGCAAGAGTTCGTATTCTCCCGACTCGCTATTGTGGGCCTCCGAATCACCACCACTCCGAGACACTACTTCGTTGAGTATCACTACTCCGCACTATTCATCTTCTAGTGCTCCACACTCTATCGTATGCCCATGCTCTCAGTGAGTCTACTCCTCGAGTGGTCGCGAGTGCAGTGGACCTCTCTATCCTCACACACATGGAGTGAGATTCGCCGACCGGACGCAACTACCGCCACTTCATTCAGAACAGTGATGTGCACATATCTCCTCACGTAGTGCACTCGAGACTGTGTGATGCTCATGGTCCTCACACTCGGCATCCTGTCTCCGCATCATCATCATGGAGCCATCATCTATCATCACTATTCTGTGGAGTGTCATATGTGATGATACTACTCGCCACCCACACGCCCGGTCAATACGATAACACTATCTCAATAGTTCGGAGACCTCAGTCACGAGTTCAGTCTACACACGAGTCCACTATCTCTTGTGTTCACGAGAATAGCTATTATGTATGTATTATTATTATTATTGGAACCTATTATTATTATTAGCGAGTGCATTATTGATCCTGATTATTATTTTATATTATTATTGTTCATTCTAATTATTATATCCTCATACATTTTTTAGTATTTTTCCCTACAACTTTGCTATAATTAGCATTCTTAATATTAAATGCTTATCAGCAAAGCATTAATAATTATCATAATATTAAATAATTATGAAATTACATAATTAATTCATAACAAGTATCTATCATGCAATCATTCATTTCTATCATGATCTAACCCTAACCAGATATCTACCTTAAAATCTGTTTTTTCACATCATCATCATCATCGATTCTTCAATCATTCATTACATCATCCCACTCATTGACATGCGTATAAAAGATATGGCGGCGCGAGTGTTCCCACCCCACCACTCTCTACATTCGATGGTGCGCCGCGACGGCTGTCGATTTACAGCGTGTGCCAATCACTCCACACCACCACATAATCATAAATACCACTCTCCAGCTATCTATCTGCGAGTGCTCACGATGTGCTTTATCATCACTTTTTTAATTGTTGGAGTCCGATTATTGATTTATTATATTTATTCACTCTGCCGGGAGTTGTATCACCTCTCGCTATTCATTATATTATTATTATTACTCCCATCTACTCACTGACCACTATTATTTATCTACACTAGTTGTTACTTATTTATTTATTTAGTAACTCCTCCTATTTAGGGTGATTGATTATATGATTCTACATTACTACCCCAATATCTCGAGTGATTTTCATTCGTGATGCTCCTCATGAGTTATTTACTCCACTCGTTCCGATGGTCGAATGCTATCTCGGAGTGTGCACTCTGAGTGTGATTCTGAGTCTGACTCGACGTGTCGTGTAACCACGACTGTCATTCTCCGCGAGCGCATTGTACCACCTGAGTGCTCAGGTACGACTCGTTCCCCTTCACCTCGCGTGTCACCACTTGTTCTCCCGTCTGACTGAGTCATCATCACGTTGTATTCGTGAGTATTATACATCTGCATACATCATATTCTATTGTCGCCATCATTCTGAGAGCTCACGACCGCACCTCTCACTAGCCTCATCTCGTACATATATTGTGGAGCTGAATGATACTAGTTCACAGGAGAAGATGATAGCTCGGTATTACTCGTACTCACTAAGTCCACTCGATACATACCCGTTGAATATTGAGCTCTACTGTCACTAGTGTGAGTGTTATAAGAGATATCTCTTGTTCACTCGAGATGAGAAACCCGTGATGTTAGTGTGCTCACCTCCAGTGTAGTATATGACTCCGATATGCGCACACTGTTCACATATAACCCAGAGTGAGAGTACCCCTGAGACATAGATATAACAGATTAATCATTGAGAGGACACAGAGAGTTATATTCACGCTCATATTTTGAAAAGAGAGTCAGTTCCAAAGGTTTAATATATGTATATTATTTGGATATATCATATGTTATCCAACTAAGTTAACATTCGCCAATGGGACCGTCATACAAAGTAAATTACTTTCCAAATCCTTTAATTAATATAGAAACAGCTCATAAAATTGATGGTAAAAATACCATATGATTTTGCGCTTCTTATTATTATTGTTATTATTATTATATTATATTATTATCTATTAATTATTATTATTATATTATTGTTATTTTATTTTATTATTATTATTATTATTATTATTGATTCATTATTATTATTATGTTATTATATTATATTTATATATATTATTATTATATATTATCTTTATTTTATTATTATTATTAATTATTATTATTATTATTGATTATTATTATATATTATTATTATTATTAAAACAATCATCATCATTCATCATCATCATCATCATCATCCTATCACATCATCATCATCACTGAATCATAAGTAATTTAATCCATCATCATCATCATCATCAATCTCATCATCATCATCATAATCATAAATCATAATCATAAATCATAGTAATCATAATCATAATCATAATTTCATCATTTATTATTATTATTATTAATTATTATTATTATTATTATTATTTATTATTATTATTATTATTATTATTATGTATTATTATTACATTATTATTATTATATATTATATTAAATTATTATTATTTTATTTTTTTATTATTTGTTTAATTATTATACTTATTATTATTATATTATATTATTATTTATTATTATTAATATATTATTAATTATTATTATTATTATTTATTGTATTAACTATCCTATCAATCCGTATCATCATCCATCATCTATCTATCTGATCATCATCATCCATCAATCATCATGTCATCATCATTCATGCATCATGCATCATCATCATCATTATATTATTAATTATAATTTATAACTAATTGGATTATTATTATATTATTATTATTATTATATGTATTATTATTATTATTATTTCTATTATTATTACTTATTATATTATCTTATTGCATTATTATTATTATTTATTTTTATTATATATTATTATTATATTATTATTATTATTATTATTCATTATAATTATTATTAATTATTATTATTCATTCATTATTCATAATAATGAACTATTATTATCTTCTGTTATTATTAGTCCTTGAGCATTGATATATATTATTTTATATTATATTATTATTAAT
>JABUQX010064485.1:15000-17500 GCA_015478945.1 Trachelipus rathkii | reverse complement strand
TTCATTACAATTTTCAAAATCATCATCTTGTCTGCAATCATTGGCCAATTTATACCCGTGTTTCTAATGTTTCAGTTAGAAAGAAGCTTCTTCAAACATTAAAAACTTTCTTGAAAACCTACTTTGAGAGAACTACTATTAGAGAGGAAAGACTTATTGGACTTTGCCCTCCTGTCTACATACATCGAAAATTTGAAATAAAGTTGGGAGTTGTTATCTCGAACTCTGCTCACTCTATGTCAGGCAATATTTCAAATTCACCGCTTTAACAGCACTATCAATAACACGACTCAGCGCTCAAGCAGAAATCCGCGAAAAAGAATATAAATTAGATGGACAAGAACACAACACACACGTACCTCACAACTCTACCCCTACGACTTCATAGTATCCGCACAAGTACACTTGTATTTCCAAACTTATACTCAATGCAACCGCCAAATCTCATCACAACCCCTCACGCAAATCTCCCATGCACCAGACCACGTCAAAAACAAACACCGCTCACAACTGTGCAAACCCAACCATACACTCACTATTACTCAAGCAACGCAACACTAAAGGCACACAACCCACTTCACCTCACGATAAAATACCTAACACACATAAGATAAAACACTACCACACCCAAAAGACTACACACGCTCACCAGTCCATATAATATATATATTAACTTAACCCCTAAAATAATATTTACTTTAACACATGGTTGATGCAAAGAGAAATTTCATCACACCAGTTACAGTAAACCCACACATATCAACAAACCCACTCCAACATACTCCCTAACAACGAAACCCACGCAACAACACCACAAGACATCTCCACACACGACACCACAACCCAGTCCCACATATAACATACCCTAAGAAGGTATCGTGTATACATATAATAGTATATAGCTTACCATATACTCTCACATACTCATCACTATAATTATAAACTGGCTACTAGTTAGTATATCATACTATATATTCAGGTAATATAATATTATATATTATATATTATATATAAGAACGTTTTTGTTTTGCCGCCCCCCGAAAAAAATTTTCTGATACTGGAGTTCCAACTGTATATATATTATATAATTATATTAATAGTTTTAATATATCAGGTAATATTATACGCGTTATCTAACTAATATTAGCGTAGTGTAGAGACGACGCACACGTATTTCGTACCTAGTCATATATATACATATATATACGTAAATTTATAGCCCAATAGTGCCCACTTATAATAATTATATATATATATACTATATATAGGTATGCTAATACCTATATATATATAAATATATATTATATAACTATAATATATAATAGTATAGATTAATATATATATATAACATTATATTATATATATCACCTTTAATATATTAGTCTAGCTGATACCTAGTATATAAATATGGTTATATATCTAATAGGATATATATAGCATATATGTCAGTATATATATATACATATTACATATATTAATTTATAACTATATAATATACTATATATATATATTATATATATACTCGACTATATGTTATATAATACTATATAATATATATATATATATATATAATTATTAATATATAATATATATACGTATATATACATAAATTTTCAATACAGTTTAGGAAACCAACACCATCCTTCCTTTCTGGAAACACGAACATTTAGATTTTCAGATCTTAAACCTAACAAAAAAAAAACCATAACCCAGCTTCATATAGGCCCATTTCATTACTCTCTACAATATCTAAAGTTCTCTAAATGTTAATCCTGAACAGTCTCCTCCTTTATCATGGTTTCGGACATAAACACTCCATCACCACAATACTTACCGATCTGACACAAAACATCCTCACCCGTTTCAACCAAAACTTAATAGCAATATATATACAAACAAAGCATTCGATACAGTCCCACGTAATAGATAAAGTATTAAACACAGATATAAACATTAATGACAAGAAAATAATAGCAAATTTTCTATCCGATCGTTCAGTCATATAAGGCGCCACTCCTCTCGAAGATACAGGTTATATAATGGAGTCACCCAAGGTACCATCTTATCACCAATATTTTTTAAAATTTTTGTGCACGATTTACCACAACCCACATCCCCGTCTATAAAAATCTATAGTTACATGGACGATATCACAATCAAAGCTCAAAGCCCTACATAAATACAGCAAGATAAGAACTACATCAATATTTAATCAATTGGAACAATGAATGTCAACAAACAGAATGACCTCTCCCAAAAATCCTCTATGACATTTCTTACACCAGACTGAAGAGAGTCTAATACCCATTCAACAGTTCTCCTTTCAAACAATAAACTCCCTCTTAATAAGAACCCCCCCCCCATCCCTGGCTTAACTTTCGATAAAGCTATGACATTCAACCCCCCCCCCCCCCTCATAAACAATATCTCCTCTAGAGTCAGATATAAACTGAGTGGTACGACATTCGAGCATAATGTGAGCATACTAACTGAAAACACA
>JABUQX010064485.1:10000-12500 GCA_015478945.1 Trachelipus rathkii | reverse complement strand
ATATTAAGTGTAGGTTTAGTGTTTTTTTAGTATTAAAAAAGATTCCCAAATTTTTATAAGTCTTCACCTTTAGAGCATTTTGAAGAATGGAGAATCTTTGAAGAGATATACATACGGTGCCTATTGAGATCATAGTGATCTCGGACAGCTAAATTCTCTGGTTGAGAGTTGGGGAGATTAGTTCGAAAGGAAATGCCCATGCGTTTGAAGGCTCGCATCTTTAGTTGTAGGAAAGTTTGACCTACATAGTCGATGTTACAGTTGGCACATTTATATTTGTAAACGATGTGTTACCTCAAGTTCATGGGGATGCTTTTTTTAATCCTTAAAGAAATTTGCCAATTGGGAGGTTGTTTTTAATAAAAAGATATAAGAAAACTTGCATTGTGGAAAGTTTTTTGTTTAAGATATTTCTAATCTGAAAGTGAAAGAGCATTGGAAAGGGGTCCAATGTAGGGAAGGTCGCGATCATAAACAGGAAGTTTAGGAACATCATATGCCAGTAGTTTTAGGGCTATAAGTGTTATCGAGAAACCGTGTAAACAAGTTTATCAAAAAACGTTAGAGGGATAAAGGCTAAACCCAGAAAATATTTACGGAGAAAGGTGATTCTTCATGGAAAAACTTCCAATCAGGACAAATAACAAAGGGTTGTGTATGCGGGACCTTATACCTGCAATTTTATGATTAAAGGAGATAGGAAATACAGAAATTAGTTCCATGGCAAAGTATTAGTGGGCTTGCGATAAAGTAAATAGCAAATCACTAATACTTTACATGGGACTAATTTTCTTTAGTTCTATATCCTTTTAATCATAATTGAAATAATACGAAGCGTTTGCGATACAATGAATTTTAGCAACTTTGGTATTATAATAATAGGCCGTTTTCGTTTTTGTCATGTCATTTGGCTTACGCTCGATAAGAAATGGCTTCACACAGTTTTAGTTTAGTAATTTCCTGTTATCAAGGTCACACTTTTCTGGGGAAAGTCAGGGAAAAAAATCAGTTAGGGAAGGTCAGGGAAACGTTTTTAAGATATTCTGAAAGTCAGGAAAATTCCCAAAAAGTCCGGGGTAAATTTTAAATTTAAAATATATTGAAGAATGATCCATGGACCAAGTACATATTTTTTGATATATATTTTTTTTCTTTACTGTATATGTGTGGAATTGAGAGAATGTATTATAAGTGAATGAAAAGACGGCGAGGAACGATCATCCCATAAATCTTACTTCTGATCCTGTTTCTTTCTATTTTTAGTTCACTATTACCTACTATTCTTCCTATTCTGTCCGTAGAGATGGTTCCAAGTTCATCCTTCCGATTGAGGATTGGTATATGGATGTGTTTTTGACTGTATGACTTATGACTTAACTCTGTTTTATATCTTTTTCTTTTTTTGATTTTACTGTTTTTTTTTTTTTTTTTTTTTTTTGAGGTTGATTGAAGTGATTTTGGGATTTTTGTGCAGTTTGTCAGCCAGTAAAATTCACTCTACCCAACACCCTCATTACCCAATGTTCTGTTCAAACCAAAGATGTATTTCTAAAATGCAAACTGGCTTTTTTTTAAATGCTTTCCTTAGATAACGTGAATCATTTTTACGAAAGTTCCAAATGTCAGACCCACCTTGGTCCATTCCTGTTCACAGTTTACAATGTCTCGTACTTAAAATTATGGAAAGAAGATTTCTTAAGCCCAGTAAAATGCCTGCTACAAACAACAACTAAGCTTTTGTATTAGATTTACATGACAAACACAATTTGCGTGATGTAAAAAGGTATTTAATCTTGGATTTCAAACAAAAAAACTTCTCTCAAAGGAAGTCACTTCGATGAAATAATATCCTAAAATTCAGACCTGAATCCGACTGTGCTAATCAAATGACAGAAAAGATATTAGAAGATGTTGTTCTCTGAAGTACAAGCCTGTCCAAAGGCTCTCATCATTGGATCCTAGTATAATTTTCATCAGACAGAACCCAAGGGAAACAAAGATTTCTTTATTGCTAGAGGCATTGTACACAAATAACCGAATCACAGATTCTGTTACTGAGAAAGCAAAAGCACAATTACACTCTACTTTTGCCAGTGAGCCATTCTACCCTTGAATTAAACTTCCTAAAATATTTTTCAAAATATTTTTGAATGGTGACTGTCCTTCTAAGAGACTTTATGAGCCATAAGAGATATGAAGAACATCTCAAAGAAAACAAAAGATAAATCTATTCATACAGATCATTAAAACTTGAGAACAGAGAAGATGTTAAAACAAAGCTTTGGCAGAAGAAGACGCTATAATATCAAAAATTCAGATGCTTGAGAAGAAAAAAGTTAACCTAATCTCCCCATTTAGAACTTTTATCACAGTGGACGTTATTCACCAAGCTATTATCGATGATTAAATTATTTTCTTTTTGTATAAATAAAAACTGTTTACTTTTGGGAAAAAATAAAAAAAAGTGCGTTGGACGGCTATGGGGAAGTATAGGATCGAT
>JABUQX010064485.1:0-2500 GCA_015478945.1 Trachelipus rathkii | reverse complement strand
TATATAATATATAATATACAACCTATTATTATATAACACATGGGCCGTAGGACAGATTTCATTTTGGAGGCAAAGGTATTGAGTGATATTATTAATAATATATATATGTATACCATATAGATATATCAGCCAAGTATATACAGATTAATATGTAAGCCGTTACAGTATTATTGTGAATATAATTATTAATGTTACATATAGCCTAATTACTTATAATTTTCTACCGATATTACATATACATACATATTAATACTAATAGCGCTAAGAATCTATTATACTAATATATATTATAATATAATATATAATCATAATATAATAGTATGATATATATACTAGTATAATATATATATATATATAATTAATATTATATAATATTATATATATATATATAATAATATTTATATATATATTCTATATAATATATTACATATATGTTACCTATTATTGCATATTATACTAATTCAATCATAATGCATTTAATTAAACTCTAATATAATAAATTTTTATGTATTTTTGTTCTTTTTTTGTATATAATATATCTAAAACTAATAGTTTTTATTTCTACTAAATATTCATGAAAAATTTTTGAATAATAATATATATATGAAAATAATAATAGTACTAATATTCATTATATGCATTGTTATGGTATCATTAATTTATATATATAAAAAATTATATATATTAATATATTGATATTATTAATTATATATAATTATATTTAATATATATATTAACTATATATATATATTACTCAATATATATAAATATAATACAATTATACATATATATATACGTGCATATTCACAATAAAAACAAATAAAATTATATATGATATTAATTAATATATATACCTAATATATATATAATTTAATCAATCATTATATGTTAATATGATATATTATTAATATATATATATAATATATATATATATAGTAATTATATATAAGAAAGAAACTTATTACTAATATTAATAAGAGTTGGGAATGATCTTACTAATAATAGGTTATATATAAGCTTTATATAGTTATTATTTACTAGTACTAGTAATAAGGAAATATATTATATACATATCAAGATTTACTAATTATATATATTCATAATATTAATTATACATTAACTTTATTAATAGTAGGTATATTATAATACTAATAAGTACTATATTATAACTATCTATAATCATTATAATATATAATATATAATATTAAATACTATAGTTATATAATATATATTAGATATATAGTTAGGTATATATATATATATAATATTAATTAATATATATTATAAGTAATAATATATTAATAATTTAAATACAATTATAATATCATATTAATAATTAGGTATACTATTCATATGATAATATAATATATAATTAGTCAATTATATTATATATATATATATATTAATATTATAATATATATATATATATATATATAGTTATTAATTATTACTTATTATATAATATATATATATATTAATAATAATTATATATTATATTTATATACAAATATATATTAATCTATCATAATCAAACAGAAAATAATAAGATAATATATCAGTAATATATTTACATTCTAAGATATAAAAAAGTTATATAATACTAAATAAATTATTTAATAATAAATAGTTAAAATATATATCTAATAATAATAATATATCTATAATAATAATATACTAATATTAATATAGTTATAAATATTATATAAAATAATAATAATATTATTATATATTTTATAATAACAATATAATTATATAATAATATAAGATAACATATACAATATACAATATATAAGCAGTGAGATACGTAATATAGAAATAAGAATAAAGATATATAATGAGAAGAATTTACTATTATATATACTAAATAGAATAAAAAATTAAAATCTATATATATATATATATATTATATTATTAGTATAATATATACAAATATCCGAATATAATAGATAATATAACTATACATAATTACAGACTATACCAAATCATATACTATATATAATAAATAAACAATATATTATACACCTAAATAATATATTAATAAAATATAAATAAATATATATATATTATATAAGTTATATACAAATTATTATTTATTACATTATTATATATTATTATAGAGGCTTTTCTTATGTGTTGGCGATTATCACGCATTATCCGCTGTTTTATTCGCATTTTTTTTCTTCTATCTGCTTATTTTCTTTACAATTTTTCTTTGTGCGGGTATAGACGGGATAGTATTCATTTTTGATTTATGAGACTAAATGTTCCTTCAACTTTCTGTAAGCGCATAGATGATTTCAGAACGGTCGGTATGGAATAGTAGTTGTAGAGGTTACATGTTGTTGAGGAGGATGGGAGAAATAAATATATTCGTGTAACTTTCGTCTTACTCTTCGAAACCCCCAAACCAAAAACACAAAACAGTGTGAAAGGCTCTGAAAGGGTGTATGATAGCGATATTTTCGTAATTGTTAATCTTCTCTGAAACCGTTTTTGAAGA
>JABUQX010064484.1:30000-35282 GCA_015478945.1 Trachelipus rathkii | reverse complement strand
AAAAAATAAAAAATAAGTGCGGAGGAGCGCTAGCGCACTAACGATTTCTCGAGGTGCGGAGGTGCGCTAGCGAACTACCCCTAAATGAGCGGGGTGCCCCACTCTGATTATATATAATATATATTATATATAATATATATATATTATATATATATAAATATATATAATATCTATATATATATATATATATTAATATATTTATTATATATATAATATTATATATATATATAAATATATAATGCAAAAAATATTCTCCATACTATTAACACAGTGTCTTTGAAACATTAATATGAATTAATTAAATGCAATTAAAAAGAGTGTATTTGCTAGTTTGTTATATGTTAATACAATTTGGGAAAGATAAAACGGGTTGAAGAATTTATCTCCCTCCAAATATACTTGGAATAATCCTAAAATGTTATCGTAGGCAAACCTCTCCCTATATCCTTTTTATAACATAAGGAAAAAAAATTAGAAAATCTTTAGCGTTATTATTGTTATCTTATTATGATGTGATAAAAATTTCATATTGATTTCTATTATTTTCCTCCATTATATACCTATTTAAAGCATAATAAATAGGAGTGTGACATTAAACAATATGCTTTCATTCTAGAGCACTCTTTTCACTGCGTTCATGGATTTGGCAAAAAAAATTATAAATCCTTGAAAAAAAATTTTTTCTTAATTGTTTAAGCGAAAAACAACAAGTTTGTTTAAACTTTCGCTTGAACAAACAATATTAGTTTAAATCCCATGTATAATAAGTTTTGATTATTTTCGTATTTTTTTAAAAATTTGAATTTTAAGTTTATTAAATTGCTTTAAAGCTAGAGAAATAAGATTTAAAAGTTTTATCTAAATTTTTGAATAACCGTTATTCTAATTTAAATTAATTAATTTAAAATCATGACACTTTTAGGTTATTGAAATAAGTTTAATATATGAACAATTTAAACCTAATTTAATCAATCAATATAATTACATGATTTGTATCATGATTTTTCGAAAAATAAATAATTAATTAATTATCTCATTAGCCTTGCAATATTTCTAATAATTTAATAGCTCGATATCTATGAACACACAAGATGGAAATGGAATATTATCATAGTTAAATACGATAACTAAATACATTATATTCTTTTAGAGTGGTAGGACTTGAGACCATTATTAAAATTATAAAAATATCTTGAGAATGTTTGATGAACGTTTCAATTCTTGAAAGAATTCCTTAGAAAATTTTGAAAAATGCTCAAGCTTGATTCAATCGATTATTAATAACATTGAATACAAATTTATCTCTATTCAAGACGTAAATTAAATAGAGGTTAAAAACTTTAAGCTATGCTATATATATCGCTAGAATACGAAAGGAATATCGTTCCTTAAGAAGGACAAAATAATTTACATATATCGCATATTTTAGAATGCAAAAGTATATATTCTCTTGGAGGTCTTCACAAAAGTTGCTACTGATCGATCATCAAAGTTAAAATGACAATGTTTGCTTTTATAATATTATTGCTAGTGAACTGTCAATGTTTATTAAGCTATAGAGTTTCTCTGTCCCTGCGGGAAGAACCTCCAACGTCAATGTACGTCTATTGCAGTATGTATAGTGTGTGTCTTTTATATATATATATTTATATATATATACTATAATTATAGTATATATATATATATATAAGCTATATATTATATATATACTTATAATCTATATACTTATATATATATATATATATAGTATATATAGTATATTAAACAATCGAGGCTTTCTGGACATCTGCTCCTCTCAACTGGCTCGGATTAGAATTATATATATAAGAAAAAAAATTTGAAATTGGAATTTCACTTATTTTTTTATATAAAGCGTGGCAACCTGGTCGGACTGTGACACTTTTCATTGATGGAACATTCTCGAATGAAGTTAAACTTTCTTGATATTTATTTGGAGAGACCCCGATTCCTCTTAAGTAAAAGTTTTGATCCACGTCATTATGAGAAATTCGCCCTCTGAAGATTGGAAATATCAGTTTTTTATTATGAACTGACTCTATTAGGCCTTCTGTGTATAGTATCTTGGGCTGTACGATGCATGAGAAGAAATATGTATTTTCGCTGAGTTTGTATTTTGTCTGTGCTGGCTACGAGATGAAAGGTTATCAAACTTTAGATCTGTTTTATTTAAGCAAAATCTTAATTTTGAAGTTAATTAGTTTCTCATTATATAAGTTGGGGGGGACATGGACAGTTTAATTTTATATATGGCCTGAAATCGTTGTTCTGCTTGTGTAATTTGAAAGTTTTAGTACATGTTTAGTAAACAGGTTATTAGATTTACACTGTTTATGTTATTTCGGTATTAAATCTACGTATGGGACTGATTTTTGTAAATTAGGACCGTAATATATTGGTGAATTAAAACATTAGTAGATTGTAGTGTTGTAGGAAATTTATTTTTAGCTTTTCTTAAACATGTACTAAAACCTACAAGGATATTCTTAACTTTTAGAAAAATGTTTTTTTAATGTTTTAATTTTCGTTTGAAGATTATTGTGGGTTGCCATTACATTTATAGCCTTTAGGATATATTGCTTAGCGAACGGCAGATTTGTGTAGAAATGTATTGTGTATTGAATACCAGTGTATTTAGAAAGGCTTTACGATGTTTGTTTACGATAAAATTTAAACACAGGAGGTTGTCGGTGTTCCATGAGATCTGTATATCTCAAAAAGTTTATTTTATTGTTTTCAGAATGTTCTACTGTAAATTTTATAATATCTTTGTGTATCTTTACTAATAAAATTTCTTAAAATTGCATCTATACGTTTAATTTCATTTGCGTAAAACATAGCGATACATAGTCATCAAGGTGGTGTTGTGTAAGAGAGGATGTGGAAGAATTAGAGAGTGTTCTGTAAGCTCCATATATATGTTGCTAAATATTGGGAAAGTGAAGAAAACCCATCTGCAGCAGACAGGAGGATTTGTTATAGTAATGTTGTTTGGAAAAAGAAAGTATGCATGGTCAAGGTTAACTTTGAATGTAGTTTTTTTAATGAAGGGGAAAGGGGTTATAACGTATATTATTCTCTGTAATCATGCTAGTTCTTAGAGATCAACGTGAAATCCAACTGGAACATGTGAGAACAAAACGAAGTCACATCAAGGCTAACTACGGGTTGTGGGTTGGAAAAGACTCGTTTTATTTTTGCAATTTTTTGTATGAAACATGTTCGAGTTTTGTCATAGGGTGTTGCAGATGAGATATTTTCCAGAAAATGGATAAAAGATTTGAGCCAGCCATTTTTTTTTGTGTTGGGTTTTTTTGTACGGTGTCATTTCGGTGAAGATTTTTGGTTATGCATTATGTCAATGTTTGAGCATGAATTGGTCTGAGTGGACTATTCTTTCGTTTATGTACTTTTGCAAGCGATAGCGTAAAAACCAGATCAGAGATAGTTAAAATAAGCTTCGAATGGTTTTGTAATAAGATCAATATATTCGTGGGATTGAATTTTTGTTAAATCCCGATTTGCTGAAATCGCTACATAAATTGAAATAAGATCACTTCCATTGGCCAGGGCCCGTGAAAGCAACCATCCAAAACACTTAATTAAAAACTTCTCGACCTCATATAGTATATTAGTTATTCCAGCCTCCTGTTCGATAGATATCGGCCTGTGCTAATATTGCAGGCAATCATTCAAAACATTCAAGACTTTACCAACGTAAACTCCCTGGTACCTTTCAAGTAAAATAATTAACTGTGCGAAACGGGTCTTTATTTTATATGAGAACCAATCCAGTAACAATACTCGTTATCAGTGAATTTAGTTACAGATATGATCAATGTTTTGATCATAAAATATTCGTCTGAAAGACCTACTCTAATAATTGATTGAATATTGAATAAATAAGTAAACAAATTACTATTGGAAACAAGAAGGAAAACCACTGGGATAAGTTTAAAAATACTTTAATAAAAAAAAATGAAATATGTACTGCTTTTTACACAAAGAGAAAAGTTTTATACATCCGTGAATATATAACTAGATGTCCAGAGATATCTACTTATATACGCATAGCATGTATAGAACTGCAGTACTAGATGTTATCAGATATTTCAAAATACTACTGCAATATATATCAACGAACATGTATATGTATGTACAAGCTATACATTTACATGCGCACGAATATATATATACAACTATATACCAACTTACAGAAGACATTAAAACATTTGAATCTTTTTACATACTCGACCATAAATGGGTATATATATATATATATATATATAATATATATATACTATATACTATATATATAATTTATATTATATATATATATATTAATTATATATATATAAATATATAAAACATATATGTGCAAAAAATGTAAATAAATAATTGAAAATATATAATAAAAATATATAGAATGCAAGATATTGAAAAAGAATCTCTGTATATTAAGAAAAAAATTATACAAGAACAATATTTACTGAAGGTGTCTGTTTTAAATGTGAAGCAACAGGCTGACTATCTTTCAAACGGTACTTCAATTGGAAAGTTGTCTAGCAGTAATTAAAACACACTTTCTATTTGAAGGCAAATATTGACAATAAAATATTAACCAAGCTTTTGTTAAATAAACATTGACCTTATAAACGCTTTATATTTAATAAAAAAAAATAATAACTTTGAAATCTGTGAAAATTAATTATATATAAAGTAAAAGTCTTACATGCAGGGCGACACTGCAACAATATCGGCTCATTTAACACCTTTACAATTGCAATCGTAGACTACGCACTATGAAAATTTATGGACATAACAAATATTATTATCTCACACTTTCATTGATAATTAACAAACCTGATTAGCATTATTCAATGAATAAAATAATATTGACTACTAAAATTTATAACACCATATTTACTCTAAAATAAATAAAATATTACACTTCACAATAAATCACAAAAAGAATGCACTCCTGCAGACGAAAAATAAATTACTAATGCATAAAATTGGACGAGCAACACGAGACATGTAATTACCAACTTAACACATCTTGACCATATGAAATAAAAGCGGAAAAAGTTATAAAATATGCTCGACCTCAGTTTATATACCAGCTTGAGTAACATAGATTACGAACATTAGCCATTTACAGACAAGTAAAACAGTAGGTCGAAAGATAAATACAATTAAATAATGATAACAGTAAGAAAAATATATATCAATCATCTGAAGGGGAGGCGGGTTGGTATTTCTTA
>JABUQX010064484.1:20000-27500 GCA_015478945.1 Trachelipus rathkii | reverse complement strand
GTATCCATAATAAGTTAATAATAATAAAAATTAATATTAAATGAAAATTAATTATAATAATAATAAATAATCAATAACAATAATAATATAATTAATAATAGATAATTAATATAATAATACATAATAATAATAATAATAATAATAATAATAATAATAATTATAATAATATTAATAAAAAATAAAATAATTAAATAATAATTAATATAAAATATCATGAATAATAATTAATAATAATAATAATAAAATTAATATATCAATCAACAATATATAACTATATAATTATACCATTAATAACCGATAGATAATATACAGTAGGTAGAGCTTTAACAAATCGCAACTAATAAGTAATTAATAATAAATTAATAATAATCAATAATAATAATAATTGATAATAATGAATAATGAAGTTAATAAACAATAATAATAATACATAATAATAATACATTAATAATAATAATTAAAAGATTAATAATTACAACAATAAGTAATTACAATCACAAACATATATTAACAACACTACCATAATTAACTACAATTAAATATAAATGAATCATAATAATACTAATAAATACATAATTAATAATAATAATTAATTAATAATATCAATAAGTAAAATAATATAATAATAAGATAATAATAATTAATAATAATCAATTAATAATAATAATAGATTATAATTATAATAATAATGATAATAAAATAATTAATAATAAAAAATAATAATAAATAATAATAAGAACTAATAATGATAAATAATATAATAATAACTATAACCTCATTTTACATAATACTTAAAATGTAATTATAATAAATAATAATAATAATTTAATAATAAAAAAATAATAATAATAATAATAATTAATAATAATAATGGTGTAAGCTAGCTTTTACATAGGTTGAATCGTTGTTTATTAATTTTATTAACATTTAACGTAGCCAAAAATGTATTCTTTTATAGTCAAAAGATTTGTGTAGATGTTTAAGGATTGATTGCTTCTTGTGGGCATTTGAGTTGTTAAAGTTTAGCTGCTTTGTAGCTAACACTTTGAGTGGCTTTTTTAGTCTGACAGGAAAGGGTTGGTTTTTATGTACAGTATTATTTCTTTGATATTAGTCTTGATTCTGTTCGCGCCTTGCCTTGGTTTAAACATATCGACAAGTTGTTAGCAAGAATTCCATGCATTATTTATGGATAATTTTATGATATCTTTTCAGGAGTGATATAGTTAAGCAAGTCTTTTAAACTGCACATATCTTTAGGTTTATTGCAATACATGGTTGAGTATGGCTGTAAAAAGTTCCTTGTATTGCTAATGAGGCAATAAATCGCTTTTATTAATTACAGTTACAGGGTAGTTACCGAGTTACTTTGTTCTACCGTAGATTATGGAAGGACAGTAAGTAAGTGGGGGGTATTAGTGGCATAGTATGATTTTTCTAAGAATGGAAAGAGGTAACAATATTCTTTTAAATCTTGATTAGTCATATTACATGTATCTCGACCAGTCTGCCTAACTAACTTAGGTGTTTACGTAACTACTGATCTGCTTAAATCGTCCATGCTTCTTTCATCGATGTGTGATTCCTAGTAGTTTTAGCGATGTAGGCCCTATTTAGTTCATATTGTTATTTTAATATTTAAATCGGTTAATTTGTGTTGCTAAAAATAATGTAGATGTTTACTTAAATTTAAAGAGTATTTGCTCTATTAGCAATCATCCATTTTCATTATTTTTGTTAATGTGTCAGACTTCCTTTGAGCGAGATAGAGATTCGCATTTTTGGTCATTTATTAATATTGGAGGGTATCTGTCAGCAAGATGATTACTGAAAAAAGCGTCATGAGAGTGGAAACAGATCAATTTGTGACTTATAGCGTAAAGTAGAAATGCGTCCAAGAATGAGCCGGGGTTACGCAGTAGATGTTTGAAGCGTGGCTGAAGTAGTTTACATTTAGTTCTGTACTATTGAGGATCTTCTGCCTTTAAGTGCTTTTAAACCATTGTAGTTGTTCCTTCAAAACCCATTTGTTCATTTTGACTTAGAGTAGATGTCATGATCAATCATGTCAAAGGCTTTTGTGAAATCTAATAAATAATAACAGGGAGGAGTCTTTATTTTCCTATATTTCTGTAAAGTTTTTTCGGTTAAGCAAATGAGGCATCAGCAGTTGAAGCGTCCTTTTCATAATCACAAATTGTGAAGATGAAGAATGTTGTTTTGATAGAAAATATTTGTTATTGGATTTGAAAATTAAATGTTTTCAATATGGTACTAATCATATCTGTGATAGCAATTGGTTGTAATTATTTGCTAAGGATAGATCTCCTTTTTTAGGTATAGGCACTATTTGCTGTTTCTTGAAATATTTGGAAACTCCTGGTCAAAAATGACTCAGTTTGAACAAAGTGTGTTTTTAAAGGCGGTGGCTACTTTGTCGCAGCGAGTTGAGATGTGGTTGGGCGATAGTATGAACATCACATTGTTGTTTTTTAATCCGGCGATACCTTTGTTTACGCTCAAGAGGTCTGTGATGTTATAAAGGAGAAATGAGTACTGCCGTAGTCGGGGGAGACAAGTTTCAAAGATGTTTCGACTAGGGGGTTTGTTCGTCCATGATTTGTTTCCGGCGTTTAAAGTACTCGTTAGTCCGTCCGCGATCATCTTTTGGTCGTTTTTTTAACTGATTGTATTTACTATTCAAGCTGCCGTCATGACATGGGAGTTTTTTGTATTAATTGCTTGATTGTAATTTATATGATTAGACCGCCAAGTAGCTTTGGATCTTTTGTAGCAATCCTGAAATTTGCGTAGCAGTAGTTTGTTTTCTCTTATTGCTCTTCTTAATAACTGCACTTAATTGTTAATCATTATGTGTTATACATTTGGAATGGAATAATTCTTGTTTTTTATAGTTTTCGTATGAGTTTATGTTTTTTGGTTGATTGAGTTTAGCAGAGCTGGTGTTAGCCATGGGTTTTGAATTCTTTTAACACCAAGTTTTTTTGTTTTAATGGGAAATGATTCGTCGTAGCATTTATAATAATAATAATAATAATAATAATAAAACATCTTCTATTGCGGTTCCCTTTTCCTATTCTCTAACAGACGGACGGACGGACGGACGGACGGAAAGACAGACAGACAGACAGACAGACAGACAGACAGACGACAAATCGGATTCTTAAACTTTAAATTAAGAATGGGCTTAGAGTGAATACAGAAACCAATTGCAAAGAATTAAATCTGCAAGTTATTGAAGTGTTTAAAGCCTTGTGTATCTGCACACATTGGTCTCTCTACAGTTATTGCATTTTGATTAGTTTTCATATATATATATATATATATATATATATATATATATATATATATATATATATATATATATATATATATATATATATATATATATATATATATATTATACAGTGTGTGTGTGTGGGTGTGGGGTGTGGGTGTGGTGTGGGTGTGGCATGTAGGTGAGTGCTTGTGTATGTGTGTGTAGGTGTGTGTGTGTGTGTGTGTGTGTGTGTGTGTGTGATTTAGCTTTTGACCTATCAAGTGGCGGGGCGTCATTACTTCTAAGATCCCTTCCAATTGATTCAATTGATTTCCTCCTTTTGCTTGCTCACAGGTCTAGCTTTCTTTCTGTATCGATACTTGTTACTGGAGCATTCCTTCCTAATTTTCATCACTGGGGTGTTCAAGGTTCGGTCTCTATCTTCTACTTTATTCTTGCTATTCATCAACGATCTTCTCAGCAACACATCTAATTTCTGTTTATTCTTATGCCGATGACCAACTCCATTTTACTCATTTCAAATCACCCTCTGTGCATCTAGACTGTCTGGAATCAGTTTTGATTCTACCTTAAATGATTTTATTCCGATTCTATTCTATTCTTTCCTCATTGGATACCGCCCTCAAGTGAAATTTAACTTCTTAAAACTCAAACTTCCTTCACATCTCCTTCTCAAAAACACGTCCCAACTTTCCCATCTCTTTCGAAGGCTTTAATGTCTCAACTGCAATGCTAATAATATAAACATTTTTGGTCTGAGCATAAGCATCAAATTGTCTGTAAACCACAAACTTCTGAATTTAGATTATAATGCAGGAGCACCCAAGAATCTGCACAGTTCTGTCTAGTTTGCGGGAATTTTTACTTAACTGTTACCTAGTTGTATAAAGGTCTTATCCGACCTCGTATGGACACTGTCTTCTGCTGATTTTGGGGTTCAGATTTACAACCTCCTTGGTTAGTGGCTGGGTCAAGGGCTAAAAGACTAACAAACTGTCCCCACTTTCAAACTCTTTTGACTCCCCATCTCTGCGACGTGACCTTGGCGCACTAGCTCTTTTCTACAGGTGCTACAACGATAGGAGCTCGGGGAAGTTGAACCTCGCATTCCACCGCTACTGCGCCACCCCCTTACCACAAGGGGTGCTTTTCTCGCGCATGAATTTTGTGTGAATATTGAGAACCAGAGGCTTGCCCTTGGTGGTGCCTCATTCTTTCCAGCCACTTCTATTCTGTGGAACTCCTTACCGTCATATGTTTCCCGTGATGCATTCAATCTTCCTGTTTTCAAAGCCTCCGTCTGCCCTAACTTGAGAGAAATGCGATAGGTTTAGGTTTGGGAGGTTCTTGCCTCTGTAATTATTCTGCCCCATCCTTGGAAAGAGTTCTGCCCTGTGAGTAATGGAACCTATGAAAATATGTATGTATATATATATAGTTATTACAGCAGCAGCAGCAGTTATATATGAAGATATATATATATATATATATATATATATATATATATATATATATATATATATATATATTATTATTATTACTATTATAGAAATAGAACATATAAAAAAATATATATATATATATATATATATATATATATATATATATATATATATATATATATATATATATATATATATATATATATATATATATATATATATATATATATATATATATATATATATACAGAAATCGAAATTCAAAATTACAATTATTCCCATAAACTCCCATGATAAAGATGCCAAAAAATATTTATTTCATATGCATTTAATCAAATGTAGAAAACATCCTCAACATCCTCATTTTTCAAAAGAGGATGCGGATGCGGATTTGAAATTGTTAGTTTCAACACAAAAGTAATGTAAATGGTTTAAAATAACAACCAACAATTTTGAGTAATATATCATATCTTTCAATTCATTTAAAATTAAATTTTCAAATTTGAGATTTTAATTAATTTTAAAGTATTATTATTATTATTATTATTATTATTATTATTACTATTATTATTATTATTATTATTATTATTATTATTATTATTATTATTATTATTATTATTATTATTATTATTATTATTATTATTATTATTATTATTATTATTATTATTATTATTATTATATTAATATTATTATTATTATTGTCATTATGATTATTATTATTATTATTATTATTATTATTATAAGTGTCAGCTACAAAGCAGCTAAACTTTACAACTCAATGCCACAAGACATCAAAACCGAAAACTCTACCAAATCTTTTACTAAAAAATTAAAAACGTATTATCTAAATAAATATTAATAAATAACTAACTCAGGGATTGAACCTACTTAAAATCTATTTTTTTTTCTTTCTTTTTTTTTTTATTTATTTATTTATTAAAAATTCACCCCTCACGGGCATAGCCCTATTCAAGGAGGGGAGCTTCTCTAGGTAATTTCTACCTAGGATCCGAACTAGATTCGAACCCGCGACTCATTATAGCACCTGGTAGCTCTACCGTTTGAGACATGGTAGCGGTAGCTACTACCATTATTATTATTATTTTTATTATTATTATTATTATTATTATTATTATTATTATTATTATTATTATTATTATTATTATTATTATTATTATTATTATTATTATTATTATTATTATTAATTATTATTATTATTATTATTATTATTATTATTATTATTATTATTATTATTATTATTATTATTATTATTATTATTATTATTATTATTATTATTATTATTATTATTATTATTATTATTATTATTATTATTATTATTATTATTATTATTATTATTATTATTATTATACCATTAGTACTACTTTATTTATTTCAAATATTATGATTGTTATTATACTATTATTATTATTATTATTATTATTATTATTATTATTATTATTATTATTATTATTATTATTATTATTATTATTATTATTATTATTATTATTATTATTATTATTATTATTATTATTATTATTATTATTATTATTATTATTATTATTATTATTATTATTATTATTATTATTATTATTATTGTTATTATTATTATTATTATTATTATTATTATTATTATTATTATTATTATTATTATTATTATTATTATTATTATTATTATTATTATTATTATTATTATTATTGTTATTATTATTATTGTTATTATTATTATTATTATTATTATTATTATTATTATATTATTATTATTATTATTATCTTATTATTATTATTATTATTATTATTATTATTATTATTATTATTATTATTATTATTATTATTATTATTATTATTATTATTATTATTATTATTATTATTATTATTAATATATTATTAATATTATTATAATCATTTTATACCTATTGTTATTAACTATATTTCGGGTCTCAAAGGACATGACATTGTGTTGCAATTAGTAGACCCATTTCAGATACTAGGGAAATTATTTTTGGTTATTATAATTAATTGGTATAACTAAATTGTTAAATATTGTAATTGTAAAAAATGTAATTTTTCTTATTTGAATAAACATATTCTGATTCTGATTCTGATTATTATTATTATTATTATTGTTATTATTATTATTATTATTATGATTACCTTAATTATTGAAATAATATTTAAATTATTATTTGAATATTATTACATTATAATCTGTAATTAATATTATTATTATTATTATTATTATTATTATTATTATTATTATTATTATTATTATTATTATTTTATTATTATTATTATTATTATTATTATTATTATTATTATTATTATTATTATTATTATTATTATTATTATTATTATTATTATTATTATTAATATTATTATTATTATTATTATTAATATTATTATTATTATTATTATTATTATTATTATTATTATTATTATTATTATTATTATTATTATTATTATTATTATTATTATTATTATTATTATTACTGCTATTACAGGTATAAATATATAATTTCCTTTATCATATTTGATACTTTTTTAAGTTTTTGAATATATTAATTTTAAAAATTAGTCGTATTTCTTTAATTAAGAAATTTAAATTTAGTATTTAACATAAATTATTAAAATTTTAAGCTCTTAAAATATTATAAAACTTCTAAATTTTTGAATTGAAAATGCAAACTGAAATAAAAATTGAAATAAGATAAAAAGTTAAGAAAGTTATTTTAAATAAAAATTGAAATTAAAAAAAGAAAG
>JABUQX010064484.1:0-17500 GCA_015478945.1 Trachelipus rathkii | reverse complement strand
GGGTTGTTATCAATGTTCAGACCCTGTCCTACCCTTAAGTTAAGAGAAATTTATTAATTTTTGAAACTAATGTCAATTCAAATGATTGTAACCATATTAAAATAAATTATAAGATTTCTAGACACTTGTGATGTTCGTGTAAAACTCCTGAAGTTGGTTACTGTAATAATAACTCCTTCCATGGGTAACTTTTAATCTTTTTGTCACTACTGAGATTCTCCTTAACTACCTAAAAGTTGTCAGATTTATGTCAGTTAAGAAGGTATAACTACGTAATATGAAGTACTATAAGTAGTGCTATAGTCTTTAGTACTAGGGTATATAGTACTATAGTATTGTAGTATAAGTACTATAGTACTATAATTACTATATGTATTATAACTATGAAGGTATAATTATGTCGTTAAAATTATATCCCAAGTTTAATATTGCTCTCTGTATCAAAAATTTGAAGGAGTTCATTTTCCTTACCATCGACTGTAAGGTATTATCTACTTTTTAACCTAAACCACATTGAATATATGAAAGAAAAATTGAACAGTATACAGAATGCTTCCATGAGCTTAATTTACTACTTAATTGAACAGATTGTTCTTTTAAAATATCGCTGTTATTATTGACTTCCCCAAACAGGTCGATTTATTCTAACATCATATTCATTTGTAAGACCTGTAAAATATATAGTATAGGTTGAAACCATATTGAATTTCTTTTCTTTCTTTTTTTTTCGTAATAGAAAACAAAAAAAAAACACTATATAAAAGCTGAATCAATAAACAACCACTATGGGATTTTCCTAAGAAATATCATTATTGTCTAAATGTCAAGAAAAGGGCCGCCTTGCCCCAAACTCCCGACATTGATATGGAGGACAAATTAATTGTAAGATAAACTTTCCTTTTATAAACTTCCAATATATATCACCACTTGGGCCAGGGAGGATATGGGTGAGGTGGGGGTGGAAGGGAGAGTTCGGATAATTGTTTGTGTGCATCAATTGCTTGTTCAATTTTATGTTGTAATATACCTACTATATAAGGAGTATATATACTATATAACTACTGATATAATAAATATTATATATATATTAATAATTTATATATTATCAATATATATATAATTATATATAAAAATATATTATATATATATTAAAATATAAATATATAATTATATACTAATTATATAGATATATATAATATATATATATATATAATATATATATATATTATAATAAATACCATATATATATACATATCATAAATATATATATTATGAACATTTTTATTTTAGTAAATTAAGAAAAAAAAATTAAGACTCTAACCTAATCTAGTTTGACATAATCTTTCACTTATATTACTCATACTTTCAAGTCATATACGCGACTTATTATTCTATTAAATTGAAGGAAAGAAAAGGCCAATGTTCAATTCAGGATAAGTATTTACTTTGTTTTTAGAATTTTTTTTAAGTTCTTGGTTTTACAAGGACAAAATTTTACTGCTCTGCTCTGCATTAAGCTGTCTGGAGAATGAACCTTGAGAGGCTTCATGAACAAGTAAGACCTAATGGAAAATACAAATCACAAATTAAATTTTATATAATAAGCTACATTAATCTTCATCAAAACAAAGAATCCAAAATAAAAAGTAAAATGATGATTGCAATAACTAGTTAGCTACTCAGATATGCTATCTTGTTTCCCTGGCCAAGGGTTGGCCAGATGTCTTATCTAGCTGAGGACTTGCACAGACTATTTTCCTCTATCAGCATATTAATACAAATAAATCTTAATATTTAAAAAGCTTCTTATTAGAGCAACCTTTATACAGAAAAAATTCAAAATGAACCTTTTACAATTTAAAAAAGTAATATTATTTATGCCAAATTCAATGCTTTAGTAGATAGTATACCA
Source organism: Trachelipus rathkii (assembly GCA_015478945.1). Classification (NCBI taxonomy): domain Eukaryota; kingdom Metazoa; phylum Arthropoda; class Malacostraca; order Isopoda; family Trachelipodidae; genus Trachelipus; species Trachelipus rathkii. The sequence goes on along the minus strand of JABUQX010064484.1, from coordinate 15,588 downwards.
TATATATATATACTAATATCATTATAATATATACTATTATATATATTATATATATATTATATATATTAAAATATTATATTATATAAAATAAATATATATTAAATATATTATAGTATATAATATATAATTATCAAGTCGGGCCAACCGTTCAACCAAACGATTGGCCGGGCCTGGTTTAATATATTATACCGTATATATAGATATAATATAATATATATATACTTTAAATAAATTTATATATGAACTAATTACTACTTTAAAATTTATATACAAATATATTTAAACATTTACTCCGTAATAATAAATATATAATTTATTATAAAACGCATCCTAAGTTAGTTCAAACTTACAAAATGTTAGAGCCATCTCAGAGTTAAGGTTTAGGCCTACAAGTATCATACGATCATCAGGTTTAGAGTCTCGATGCAGTTTAGTCCTCCTGGGTCAGATTATGAAGATTGTAAATATAAATAGATTATTATTATCATTAACTTCAATAAGAAACGTTATAAACGACCACGGACATCGTCCTAAACTGAGCTAACCTTTATTAAGCATTATATTTAATACGACCGATGCCAGTATAAGTTGATTGCTTCTTTATTAATGTAAATTCTTTTAATTAATTAAAACTTAAAAAAATGGGAAACCAATTCAAAGTACATAGATGCACCAATCATTGATTATTAAGATGCACAATAATGTATTTTACATTTATTAGGCATTAAATTTTTTTAAATTATTAAGAGAAAAGTTATATTTTTTACTATGTGCAAGCTCACTCACTGATAAACACAAAATAAGTAAAAGCAGAATACTATATGCTCATTGTTCTCATTGTTTATGAAGCACTAGACTGTTTTATTCACAGAATATTATTTATTATTATTATATTATATATTATTATTTATTTATTAATTATTTATTACTGACTTTTTTAATATTATTTAAATTCTTAAAGTATACCAGAGACTTTTTAAGAAAATAAATATGCTGAATGACTTGGATAAATCGTCCCATCACGAATATATATATATATATATATTATATCTATATTATATATATTATATATATATTATTATAATTATATATTAATATATATTAATATATATATTATAATGTTACCGGTAAGACGGAGACGGGAGCGGTAATCGGTCTAGTGTGGACAATTCCGTCCACGTGGCAACTTCGTGTCCCGGTTTCCAGTGGCTTCAAAATAGCCCGTTACGAATGTCTAAAATATATCCTTTAATCGAAATTAATTGATTCTATTCTTAGGTATATTTTTTTAGTTGAAACCTTTAATATTTAAGTCCATTAAATTTTGTGATGGGTGGTTTTCTTTTATCTGAGCACTATTAAAGATCGGGCGTCTAAAAATTTAGGCTTTATTAAACATACAGGTCGAAAAATATTTACTACATATATTGTACCAAGATATAGTACTTAAAAATGTCATTACCTTAATGCAATCGTTGGAGTCATTTCAGCAAGAGCATAAATATGTTATTATAAAATCTGAACATGGTGGCAATTCAGCCAGGTTTAAAATTCGTGGGGCAATCTGTCCATATTGAAATTTCATAAAAATTTAAATTTTTTGAATACTCTTTTACAAAAAGAATAATTCGAAATAATAATGTTTAAAATAATTTTACACTTTTACAGCAAGCTAGGTAGGTAAAGTTTTTCAATTAGGCCTAACTTTAACCATATTACAAATTTTCAGCAAGATGGTTCCACTTACGCTAAAAAGTAACACAGCAGGTGACCAAAGATACTCTGATGATGACTGTTGCCAGACCCTTAGCAGTTTTCGTTCTTTATTTGTTCTTTTACGAAAGTAATATGCCCTACAAACCCGCTTCGAGTTTGCATTCGTTTTGTCGAAGCTTTGCGGGGTCTTTTTGGTTGTCCCAAACCATCGCAAAATCGTTATAAAAAACGCTCATCCCAAAAGTAAAAGAAATTTCCTTATTCTGATAAACGAAAAATAAAAAAAGAAATAGCAACCTACAGGAATGAATTAAGTGGAAATTCCTTTACGTCTTAAGCGTGCCTTTTTTTTGTTTAAAAGATTTTTGCAGTGTTTGACCAAAAATACGAAAATGGCACAAACGTCGAAACATTTTATTTTACGTTTCTCGAACCCAATTTCAAAATAAATATTGTAATACCATTATGTTTAAAAAATGAAAACTGACTTATCCTAATTCATTAAATAAAACATTTTAATTGAGGATTCTTAGGATGTTGAAAATTGAAAGTGGACCGAGATGCCCGGCCGCCCAACAATCGTGGGGCAATTGGTCCACGTAACTTATCGGCTTTCTAACATTAATCCTTATATATACACAAATACAATTATACTAATTCCACTGGAAGGAAACATTAAACATATAAAAAAAAAATTCGAAAAAACGAAAAAAAAGATAAAGTCTCCATAAAGCCTTAGGCATTTTGGATATACCCCTGATTTGGACCGAATTGCCCCGCTTACTATATTTATAATATATTATATATATATATATATATATATATAATATAATATATATATTATATAAATATATATATATATATATAGTTTATATATATAATATATACCTTAAATATATAAGTATATATTATATATAAATATTGATATATATCGTGAGCCTATATATATATATAATCTATATTAATAATAAATATTATATATATATATATTATATATATATATATATATAATATATATTTATTATATATATTTATTTTCATTTTATATCAATTTATCTGCTAAAGTAATCTCTTATTCAGTTATTTAAATTTTGAATAGTATACACAGACGAAAAATCCATTTTAGAAAATACTTAACACAGATCTTATCATAACCTGAACTCTAGGATGGCCCTAAAAACGAGCACGAAGCCCACTAATTTTTTTAAAAGAAAGCCTATGGGAAAAAAATTTTTTTAACTTTAGATTCTCTGTAACTTTTTTCCTAAAAGACATTAAAATGCTTCATTTTCCGTTTTTTTTTTAGCCTTCGATTATTCAATTTGGTAATTGTCCGGTGAGGTAATGTTTCTATCAGATATCCGATTGGGTTTTTTTCGATAATCGAAAATTGTTATCGGATATCGTTTGTATACCGATCTTTATCAAGAATAGTTTGTTCGAAAGCACTGGAAAGATGATCATTGGCCTGCAGCTCTAAAATTTACATAAAATAAATTTTTCAAACAAATCTAGAATTATTTTTTATGTTCGTATATTACAATTGGTACAATTAAAATTTATGAAAATTTTAAATAAAATTCAAAGATTTGAATATATATATAGTATAATTTAATATAAATATATACATATATAATAATATATATATATATATTAACTTATATATAGATATAAATATATACTATATATATATGATAAATATAACTTTTTAATTAATTTTCAGTTCCAGTATTTTTCTGTTAATTTTGTTTTTTAATCTGTTTTAGGTTTAAGGTTAAGTTAGGGTAGGGATTATGCCAGTAAGACCTAACCTAGCTTACTTAACCTAACTAAAACAAAAAATTTAAAGAAAAATACCTGAAACTAAAATTATGTGAGTGATTAACTATCATATTATATAATTATTATAGGTATAAGTTACGTATATAAGTTTAAGAAAAAAAAAAACTATTATTAAATACTATAATATAAATTAATATATAATATGTAATATCTATATTATATATATATATATATTATAGGTAATATAATATATATAATATGAATAATAATTTATATAATTTTCTATTAATTTATATGTTTGTATATTTAATTTGTATTATTATATTCATATCCTAAAGAACTAATGAAAATAATATTTAGATTATTATTATTATTGTGCATAAATTACTTATTGGTTTTTTTATTTTTTTTATTTCACTACTCGAAGGGAGGTGTTTTCAAACACACTGTATATAATTCAAACGAAATGCAACTCCCCTAGAAGGCAATATTATAAAAGTCGATTATTGTCTTTCTTAGAATAACGAGTTGATACATACCGCTTCAACGACTATTACCAGTTTATTTTTTTTTATTAAGGAGTATTCCTTTGATTTTTTTAAAAAAAAAAAGCTTTTTTTTTAAAAAAGAAGAATAATATTGATGGGATTTTTAACAACTTTTGAGAGGACTGTAACTTTTTCCTAAAGAGAGCGACATTTTTCGTTTTGTGGCTTCTTCATTATTAATTTTTTTTAGAGGTATTATTCTATGTATTCATAAAATCTTGGACATTGCAGGCAGTGACACCCCCTCTGACTTTACTATTACCCTTTTATTTTATATATATATATAGATATACCGGTTATATATATATGGATAAATTTTATCTATATAATTGTAAATTCATTGATAGCCATATAAAATTAATTAATTATTTCAAAAAAGTATTATTATAAAATTCTATGTTATTAATCGTGCGTATATTCAGAAAAAAAAAACAATGTGATATATTTGCCAATAAACAAATTAAAAAATTACATAAAACAGAAAAGATTTTCAGGCCTTATTTTTTAACTTTTTCTGTTTAAAATATCTATATATTTTATATATTTCTCATATTTTTAAATAAATTTTTTTTATACCATTATGCTGCAACATTAAATATGTGGTATTTTTAATACAGGTATTTAAATGATTCAAGGTGGGAAAGAAAACCTCCACGAATCCACCAGAATTTTTACAACATTTGAAATGCACAGAAATTCAAGTGGCTGCTGGTATACCTAAACTAAGCCTGGCTTAAATGTACCAATCCACTCAGTTTTTCTTGCCTAGTACCCCATATTAAAGAACTTATCATTTAATGTAAAACATCTCTTCTTATCGGACTTTGTGCCTAAGCGTATAGGCCCAAAATAAGTATGAATAATTGCATTAACTTTCCCTTTTTGGCAAATGGGGTGATTATATGTTGGGCAATGCAGCTATTATTAATAAATTGGGCCAAGGGTTAATGACCGTCATTAAAATGTCTCGGAGCCGGTACTTTTTCTATATGTGCCTCTACACCCAATAATAAACTGGAGACACCAATACGAAATAAGAAGGTGAATCGTAAGTATAATTAATAATATATATTTAGTACATTATGGTGAAATTATTGATCAGACTTATAAATATCAATGTTTGCAATAATAATGATTAATAATAATGACAATAGATAAAAAGAAACATTACTTGAACCAGTCGTCAATATGGTGCTTTCAATTTCTTTTTTTTTTAACCAATTTTTTTTAACCCTATATGACGTAAAATACCAGAAGAGTAATTCTGGTTAAATATAAAGATAAGGTTTTCCAACCGTCCAACACATAAACCACAGTTTATAAATATATTAACATGACAGTAGGGCAGATGGAGCAGGGGGGAAAATGGAAATTATCGACGGCCAATTTCCAATATTGTGCTCTTCAAAATTAACTTAATTCTACAGCGGTTTTTGTTTTCGAAAAATGAAAGTCAGCGACTTCATTTGCCTACGTCGAAATGTAAATGAGAACTGTCCTATCGTTTATACTTGATGACAAAACAATTTAAACTTGATTTATTTTTTAATGGATTTCTCATGCACAAAACATTTTTAATTTAAATAAGTTTTATAAAATAAATAGGCATATCTTTCAAGTTTTTGTAATTCTTTTGCAATTGCTTAAAAATAATTTAGGTTGATTAAGAAAAGAAAACTTGAAACGTATTGAAAATCCAATAGAAATTTGTGTGTTAAGGTAAGGAACTCGCCCCGCCAAAAGAACTCTGCACACACATACAATAAATGCTCAAAAAAGATAACATTGATTTGAGTATTATAATTCTTAAATACTGTTGAAGTACTATTAATTAATGCTTATTTAAAGCGGGTCATCGAAAATCGAGATCTGCAGTGCCTCGCTGCCAGAAGAGTTTTCGAGAAAATACAGCGAGATATTCAACAATTGATAAAACGTCTATGGGAAGCTCCATGTAAATGCCCTGGTTAAATTACAAAAGAGTTTCCTTAAAGTTCGCGTGTGCCAGGATAATTCTGGGATGTAATTTTAAATACTGCATGAGCATTTTCTTTCAGGGGAAATCCAAATACACTTTCCTGTATGTTCATTGACTTTCGTTTAGAACGCGTGAATGCAAATAAATAGCTGCGGTGACTCAGAGGGAAGCCTTCTATGGTAGCTGTTAGATATATATGTCGTTGGTGTACACTTTCTACGGAATCAAAAAGTTGATGTATGACCGATAGTGTGAAAGCGTGTGTAAAATGAATGTGAAGTTGAAATGATCTATGATTCATTATTAATATGATACTAGATGAAGATGAGATGTGCATGTCTATTTTGGTTTATCGCAAATTGCTTTGGATGGCAGTTAGTGATAAAAAAGAATAGATGGTGGAAGGTGGCAGATGGTAGTTAGAATTGGAGATGGAGAGATGTGAGGGTGCGTTTCCACCCTATTATAACGATATTTTTGGTTTGGTGACCATTATGAGAGTTTGAGAGATTTGTTAGAGAACTTTGGCCAAGCGGTGGAATAAAAAGAGGTTTGAAGCGTAAACGGTAGATGAAAGAAAGGTAATATGGGTGGGGTTGAGACAGTCTCGGCCGGTGAAGTTATGTTAGATGGTGAAAACCTGGAACAAGTGTCAATTTTCATTTAGTATATGATTATATTGCGAAATGAGATGGAAGAAACGGGATGATTCAAATTGTCCCAGTAGACAATTGAGGTGAAGGCACGAAGGTGCTGTTTTTCATTAAAAACAGTGGATGTAAAGGACCTAAGGCCTTGAGTACCCACTACGGTCCTCTTATTAAGGAATGTTTTTTAATAAATGTAATTTGAGAATTTAATATACACAAAGATCATAGAATTACCTTAGATACCAAGTTATGTGCATCAGTCAAAGAGTTAACAAGCACGCAACGCACCTCGGTTACTTTATCCCCTCAAAAATAAACGCGAGTAAAAATAACCCAACACTGACTTTCAAGAGAACAAAAAGTACGAATCGACCTTTTCTGAGTTAACGATACCACCCTCTGGCTGCACATATGTAAGACAAAATCGGAATTTAAATAAATAAAATATTATTATCTAATTAATAATAATTAGTATTTTTCAATTTCATATAAAAAAAAACGTAAAAGGCAGAAAAGTTAAGACCAAATTTTTAAAGATTTTGTCGGCAACCATCATTAAAATTATAGATCATAAAAATACGAAAATAGTATATAATTAAAAAATACTTTATTTTTTAAAAAATTTTTCAGTATCAGAAATTGATAATAATAAAACGTATAATCTGTTTATTTATTGAATAAGAACAAGTATAAAAATATAATAAAATTACAGTACTCACTAAGTATAATTTCGGGGTTCGGAACCCCGCACAAAAGAAAACAAAATATGTAGCATTCCTATCAAAATTTAAAACAACGAGAATAATATATAGTATTGTGATTATAAAAATAAATTTTGTTATATTCAAAGTCATATTATTTGTTTTACTTTTTGGCGGGAAGTTTTCCAGAGAAAACACAAACACAAGATCACAAGATGGTTCAAAAATTATAACATCTGGGATTAAGTACTGTAATTTTTAATATATTACATGAGTATAACTTAATGCAAGTCATTTTTTGCTCCATCACGTGACCATCTCTGACTTCGCTGAATCAAAAATTATAAAATTTTTAATATCAAAATTTTGCATTTAACTTTTCAGAAGTTCTCGCTAAGCAGCATTTTAAGATCGTGATTCGTGGAACACATCCTTAGAAGTAATTATTTAATAGTTATTAAGTAATCTTTAAAACATCTTTTTAGTTTTTTTTGTTGCTATCATAATCAGATTTTGTTGAATAAACCGATGTTTCAAAAATATTTTATTATATGCTAAATTTTCTTCAAATGACTTCAAACTGAGCTATTATATAAGAGCATTATCTACAAAATTGCACACTATTTTGATTGAATTTTTTACATCCCAGATAATTCCAGGCAATGTCAAAAAATTTCAAAATCCTACTCTTTTTTAATGTTATTGTTAAAAGGAAATGTTTCAATTAAATTTTTGCGCCGTAAAGCCATAAGGGTCGACAAATTGGTTATTGCCTTCGGTTCAATTTTAGAGCATTTTTGTCATTTAGTTACTTTGCATCATATAATACTATTTATAATATAATAATAATATAGTTAATATATAAATAGTATATATATATATTACTAGTATATATATATATATACTATATAATATATATATATAATATAGTATATTATTATATATAGATATATATATATATTTATATATTAATAATACCTTTAATATTATATTAATGATCTATATATATCCTTCTTGCTTTACAACTTTCACAGAACAATATTTAAAAAAAAAAATGCTTATAAATTTAAAAAAAAAAACAAATTTTGTTCTATACCAAAAATTTCTAATAATAAAGGCGATATTCTCCCCAACTATACGCCCCAGAAAAATTGATGTTGATCGATAAGTGAAGGAATTTATGGTCTTTCATTGCCTTAAAAAAAATTAAAATAAAAAAATAAGTTGAAAAAGTAAATTGAAATTTCACATCCCTTTTATACAACTGTTTGAATCTATTCCTATTCCAAGCCATTGGTGAAAATCATGCATTCACAATTGGCTCCTTACATCATGAACACATACACCGGTTCCAGTTCCATAAGGATTTCATCTTGACTCAGATCGGAAACCGGTGCCAATCCACCGAATAATTACCGATCCTCAAAATCGAGATCTTGGTTCACCCATTACTGATTCAAATCACAGCCATTAAATTAATTACATATTATATATTATAAAATATATTTAATAATATTGAGTATTATTGGGAACTATATAAGTATTATTATCAAGGGAGTAGGTATTATATAATTATCTCTTGATTATTATCTTCTAGATTCTATTTATATAGCTTTTAACTAGGTTTATTGATAGCTCAAATAAAAGTTGTCTCCTTTAACTCAACGTATTGATTTCGCCACCAAGGATCTTATTAACTAGCAACTGTTGATACGTAAAAGACTTACATTATTATCACATTTGATATAAATTGTATACATCATCTATTATTCAGTAACAAAGTTATCTCTAGGCCTTGTGCTAAATAAAATTTCTACTACGTCCGTTGATGCTCAAAATCGATCTCGAGGCGTGAGTCAGAATCCGGTTTTTCTTAACATACACTACTAGGCTCTTAATAATTGAACAGACAAACTTATTCAACAGCAATCTAGAAGAAGAATAAATTAAAGGTTAAGAAAAATGCTTTACTGCTAACTAATTTCACCCCTAAAAAAACACACAGAGAAATGATTTCGAAATCTCACACCTGGAAATCAAAACCCCTTCAATAACTTCTTACGGAAGATATTTAAGTGTTTTTACTTGTGGGGATGACTCTAAAGAGTTGACTTCTTTTACGCACCTGAACTCGATTGCCAATAATGAAATCACGTGTCAGCCCCCGAAGTGAGACACTACGTGTAAATATGAATAATGTAATTGTTAAGATGTTATACAGCATACGTTGTTGTATTTCTGCAAGAAACGTGTTAAAGGACATATAAAATTAATAAAAAATAACAGGATATACTCTATAATATATTTACAATTAGTTTGATTCTTTTTTAACATTTTTGATTTTACGCAGCACAAAGTAGAAAATTTTGATATCGTTAACAATCTTTTCTCACAAACAATAATTAATATAAATATATAGAAGATAAAATAATAATTACATAAAATAACAATAAATCACAGAAGAATGGTAAAATTATAAAGATTAGCAATAATATTATTTTTATAATATAATAAATTTCCGAGACGTTCTCAGTGAGATAATTAAAACTCCCATTCTACCAACGTATATGACCTCGGTCTTAGCATCAATGATATGTATTTTGATTTATTATGTTTAATATAAATGAATACTAATCTCTGTAACTACTAATTTTTTTATTAAAATTCCTATTGGCAAATATTTTATTGTGCTAAACTTTACCAAAAAATAATGATTCATGCCCTTTTTTCAATTACTCATTGGCCTTTATCGTACCTTCAACTTAATCTGGAACTCGAATTTGAAGATCTTTCTCGCGGCCAGGTCCCCAGACGTAATAACTACTATATACATATATTAATTAAAAGAAGCAAATTCTAAACGTCCTGGTTATTGCATCCCTCGTTCCTCGAAAGCAAATGTTTGGAGGACTAAATCAATACTTATCTCAGGAATTAAATAATTCCCATTAATATCATATACCGATCTAAATACTATACAAGAAGATAAAATACGATAGTCTCTAAATCAACCTTCCCTAAGCACTTGTCATGAAAGCTGATTTTTTAATATATTTTTCAGAACATCAATTTCAATCTATTGGATATTAATAATTTCGATGATTATAGAGTATGGTGTCCCTGCTCGGAAGGAGTGAGTGAAGTGGGATTTCGCCCGAGAGGTGCACTATGTGCGAACATTGTCTGATACAGTAAATGTTTCAATCATGCATATTTCTTCTGGCCAATTTCCTTAAAACAAGAGTTCAGGGTTCAATATCAATCGTATTCTCTATTGTTCTTTCGGTATAAAGCTGTGTTATTAAATAACTACAACAATATACACCGACGCTCGCTGCCAGCTGCACGCACACACACACATTATTGAAAAAAAAAATCAATGATCCCACCATAATAACAATATATATACATATTATATATTATAATTATATAGATATAATATATATATACCTAATAATATATAACAATAAACTATATATATTATCTATAATATATATACTTATATTATATACTATAATATATAATATATTAATATACTAATATACAAATATTTCAATATATATATATATAGGATATCCGATTGCACATATTCCAATCATGGTAAACAGTTACTTAACCCATACGCCAACGGTGGAGCTCAGGATCAAAAAAAAATTCTCACGACGTAGCCTCTGGCTATTATATCATAAAGAGACGTTTTTTAGGCGCAAATGTAAAGGAAAAACCAAAGTTAAACTAAAAAATAAAAAATCACTATCCTCATAACACAATAGTTACAGGTCTGGGTTTTTATTGTTAAATCCTGGTAAAATTTTAGTATAGGAAATGTAAAAAAAAAAAAATGATATGTGAGTAATTATAGAGATATCGGAGGAGAACAGCCTATAAGAAATTAATCGTTAAAAAAATCTAGACTTTCTAGTATAAGTTTTGTTTTGTTTTATTTAACTAAAAGAATAACCCCCAAGGAACCACAACCGATGGGTAAAGGGATCGGGGTCTCTCGCTTCCGGAGGAACTACGGTGTGTAGACTCATTTTCCCCCCTCCGGGGAGGGTCTCCGGAAACCAGGCTCTTCTTGGTTATTTGGGGATACGTTTCCTCCGTGCCCCTCCCCTTCGGGAATATGGGAAAACGTCCCCCCGTTCTCCCGGCGGCTCGAGCCCCCCTACATTGCGCCATTTTTAAAGCCTTTACAAATAATTATTCTATTATAATTTTTTTTTTAGTAACAACAGGAGGGAAAAAAAAAAAAAAAAAAAAAAAAAATCATTTCGAACCCCACTAGAACAGCAATGTAGATGAAGCAACCTAAAATTGCTAGTGGTGGGATCCCGAGCCTCCGTGTCCATGGCGTAAGAACCTAAAATATAAGATATTATACACTTAGTGAAAATAATGACACTGTATCTATATACTTAAACTCAAGAGAACTTGGCTGCACCCGCTTTAATCAAGTCCAGCAATAAGCGAGTTTATGAAATTTAAAAATATGGTCGGGATTCTAAAACAACTACTGTCATCCAGAATTATAATTTAGAATGAAAACGAACTTGGGCTCAAAGGATAATGGAAAAGCTATGTTTTAATGTTTACAATACCTAAAAGCATAAAAAGCGCGATTATAATACAGTAATTCTACGACCGAATTACACATAGCGCAGTTCATAATAGCAAGAATTAAAGGATAATTACTCCATCCACTGTCAACAAAGAATAGAAGTATAACATTATCCTATCTTACCTTGCTTACAGAGGATTCTTATTCCAGATCCATAGCATGTTGTCAAGTTTGAAACTATATTTATAAAAAATAATAAATAAAATAACATTGATTTCCTACGTATTCTATTATGTATAGTATACTGGAATCTTATGAACAGCCTTTTTGTGACCTGGTTAATTTAGGCTTAAATCAGCCCGGGTTACAAAAAAGGTTTATATCCTATTAAGATTATTTAGGTCCTAAAATTTTAGAGTACACTAACAGGTAGTTAATTTAGCCACACCAACAATTTTAGCAGAAATCAATGGTCATAATAGTTTTGAAATATAATATTTAAGACCTGGGTAATCTTAGGAGCCATGAAATCGTACCTACTACTGAGGGTACAAATAAGGCTTTATCCGTATAAAATTTTAGCGACCTAAAGCTTAGTATATTTTCAACCGACATTTTTATCAGAGAGAGGTCTAAGTATTTCGTATCTATGTAAGGATAGTTAAGCTAGAGTTTGGTTTGTATTTATCTACTAGTGTGTGAATGTTTAGATGATACATTAGTTAATGAATTAATAATAAAATAATAAATAAGTTTTGAAATTTTCGTCACTTGCACAAACTATTCTGTTGAGATCTTATTTTGCTCATCTTTTTAACACGCAACTCATTAAGATGAAGATAATTAAAATATATAATCACCAATTCCATAAAAATATTTATACCAAGCAACTTACATAATAATATATGGTTATTAAGTCATACTATAAATTATACAGAGTTAAGAAGACAATATGTCTTGCTTATAATAATTAAATCCTATTGATATTCTTAAATTGACATGTGGCTTAATATCCCATACACCTTGTGACTAAGCGAGCAGTATGTCACGTAAATACAGTGGAACAAAAAAACGTTGGCGTAACTTGTAGGCTTGGATCTAGCAAGAGATAGCATAGGCTTTGTGCTATCTTAGCATGGGTCTTACACCATTAAATGCATTTATACTAGAATTATATCTGCTTATGAGGTGACGTAAGCGATATTAGTGATGTGTTAAAATAAAAAATTTGCATAACAATTTTGGTTAAATCATAAAAAAAATTATTTTAAAAAACTGGGTCGACATACCATAACGGGATAGATGATATACACGTTTTATAATCTGGTTAATAACGAATGTAATATACCACAAGCATAATGAAGTCTTATGTAAACCAGTTAACTTAAGCAATTCATGGAAAATTAACTGAATAATAGCTTTCTTAACGGGATGAATCGTAGTTGTTATTACTATATATTCTGTTATCACGAAGATTTTTTAACGCCACTACTTGGACAAATAATTTATAGATTACGATACAACTTGAATTATGACGAATAGCTACCTCTACCTACCGATATTGTAGACCGCATAAAGATGTATCTTAAAAAAAATTACACAGAATAGCGTCTTAAATAAATATACATGATCTATGATGTTATTTGCTTACTAAGTTGCTTGTTCCATGACGAAATCAGTGTGTTAAAGAGTATTTTATCTCACCTTGTTGGTGTAGCATCATTGTCGTTTTAGTCTTGTGTGTCTTTGTGGTAGTGTTTGTTGTTTCCGTGTAGTTGTGTTGTGTTAGTGGTGCTCGCTCCGTAGTGTAGTGTAGTGTTAGTGAGGTAGCTGTCGACTAACAATATGAATCATCACTGATATAACCCTTCAACAACAACATAAACGGAACACCATGATAGATGTGACAAAAAATAACGAACACTAATGAAATATAACTACTTATTCCAGGATCCTATATAAGTAACAATAAAAATTAAATAATAAACAATCCGTGTCAATCAATGAAAAAAAGAAACGCAAATAATATTAATAAAAAGAAGATCCATAATCTAACAAAATATTAAAATTAACATTGACATAAAGAGTATCTCCAAATCCAACAAGAAACATAATAAAATATCAAACCAATAGCTAAAACACCCCCAAACTACCCAATACCCCCGTATTAAACACCTACACACATATTATCACTACCCGATGAAAGAAGCAGTTTTCCAGTAACTAGTATGGCGAGGGTTACCGCGCAGATACAAAACATAAATGATTCTTTCTCCAGAAGCTAGTTAATTATTAATAAACAGTAGTTTAAAACTTATATGAGCTTATTTAAGCAGCGTAAAAGCAGTATAAGAACTAAAACATAAGCATACTATTAAAATCCCGTAGCTTCTTATTGTACAGTCACATATTACTGCTATTAATATACTTGCTATATAAAAGGATTTTATAATGTTAATTAGTGCCGTAAAATAATTACGTTTAAGTTAAAAGCATGATATAAACAATATAAGTAGTATATATAATAATATATATAATGCAGTAATAATAATACATTTAACTTATATAGTAAGTATAATAAGACTAGATATATTGAATCTATGGTCGTTATTTATTATAATATAAAATTATATTGTTATATGATAAATTGTAACTATCTTATTTGTTAGTATGATTTTTTTTTATGTGATAAGCGTTTTCTAATTTATTTTTTTAATACTTTGTTAATATTTTAGAGGACAAAAGACTTTGGGGCCAGGACCACATATATTTGTTATTTTTGTGGAATAGATGGGCTCTTATTATAAAACGGACAAAAAGCAATATGCATTAAATTATCCCCATTGGCTGCTATATATGATAAAGATCAACCTCTAATTGATTATTACTTTGATATTATATCCCATGATATTTTTAAAGAGTATAGTTTAATGTTTAAATAAATAATATGTATGTATATATACAAGCAATAAAACATATGAATTAAAGCACGTTAAAATAACTATTACTAATATGAGATTTATATATTAGTATATTAATGTATCATTAATATATATATATTTATATTATATAATATATATATCTATATTCATATTCATAACTATAATATTATATTATATAATTAATTATATAGTGATATATGGATACTAATATGGCCTAGCACCCGAAATGATAGCCAGGCATGTAATCTAGTAAAACTGATAACATCTACATTCGAAATAAAATTAACATTTTTTTTTATCTCCGTGTTAAGCAAAATAAATCACAGGATAAACTCTAAAAAAGAATAATAATATTTTTTTATCCTTCTAATATCTTATTATAATATATCCTTAAATAATTATAAATAATTAATCTCATAACCTTTAACTAGGTTCATTTTAACTCATCAACTCAGTGCACAGTTAGGTTGACGTATAGCAAAAGTTGAAACAAAATACCATTTACTTTTACGCTTTGGAAGAAATGATTAACTTGATCTTTATATCCTTTTTAGGGCGGTATTCTACAGCGCGGACGGAGGGAACAGAGGTGGAGTGGAACAGGCGAAGTCTCCCCCGGATCCGTTCCCTCCACCGGTAGGGCGAAAAACCCCGACCTCTTCCATCTTAATTTTTACCTTCGGGTTATGTTTATTTATAAAAAAAAAACT
>JABUQX010064483.1:0-52569 GCA_015478945.1 Trachelipus rathkii | reverse complement strand
AAAAGTAATAAAGTTCTAAACAATTTTTTGATTCCTAATTTTTTACTGCTTTTCTTATGATGCTCGAGATGGTAGATCGCATCCGGCTAAGGTCAAACGGAGAGTTAACTGAATTTGATAAGTTATCTGACAAACTTATGCATTTATATATATAGATATCTATTTATATAAAACAAATCTTGTTGTAAACCATTTATATATATATATATATATATATATATATATATATATATATATATATATATATATATATATATCTTTCTTTATTCTCTTTGCCCCAAGAAGACTGGGGGTAGGGTGCGTGTCATGCATCGGAAAAGAAAAGCAGTAGAAGAATATGACAAAAATGAAAGGGAAAGCCCAGCCTACTGCACCCTCTCTCTCTGTACCACATTAATTAGTGAGAACCTCTTCAAGGTCACAGACAGAAAAATCCACCCCAGAGCTTCGGACCGCGACGGACCCCCTCACTCATGCAGTAATGTCAATGTGGTTCATCCCTTAGCCCATAGGTGGGGCTACAACTGGCTCCCATACAACCCCTGCCATTCACTCCTATTATACCTTTATTCACGCCTCTGCCAAACCTTTTCACATTTCTCTCCTTCAGACATTCGCTCACCGACTCAATCCACTTCTCTTCGGTCTCCCAGCCGGTTTGTTCCCAACACACTCGAAACTATACATCCGCTTAACCAACCTGCGACTATCATCTATTCTTTCCACATGACCAAACCATCTCAACAACATATCACATAAATTTAATATTCTCTCATTTACCCCTTTCTTTTCACACCACACAACTCTAATACGTTCATTCCCTTCATCAATTCTTCTTACACCTAGTGTCCCTAAGATTGTCCATCTGAACACACTGAACTTTAGATCTATACTTCTTATTCCAGACAATAGTCTCACTACATACAATAACACAGGTATTAACATACCCTCATGCAACCTCTAGCGCACTCAAGACTTAGTCCCTTTACATTCACCAACGATTTAATTGCACCAGCAACCTTCCTGCCATTCACAACTTTCCTACTACACTCTGCATCATCCGTTCCCTTCTCATCCAACACGACATACCTCTAAATATTTAAAAACCAAAGACAAGTTCCAGCTGCCACCATCTAACATAACTTCACACTGAGGGCTATCGTCACTCATAACCATAACCTTACTCTATATGTTTACTTTCAAACCCCTCCTTTTACACACACACCCTGCCAAATCTCCCAATCCTCTCAAACTCTCTTCAGATTCGCCACACAGAACCAATTCATCCGCATATAATAGGTAGGGCACCCTCCACTCATCTCCATTCTCCATCATTCTAACACCATTTCCTGCCATCCCCACCTGGAATTCTTTCATAACCCCATCCATATACAAATTGAATAACCAAGGAGACATAACACAACCCTGTCTCATTCCGCTATTTATCCTAAACACATCACCATTGACACCATTTATTCTTACACACGCTTCACTATCGTCATACATACTTTTGATTCCATTCAGAAGCCTACCACCAACACCATATATCACTAATACCTGCCATAAAGCTTCCCTATTAACTCTATCATACGCCTGTTGCAAATCCATAAAACCTAAATACAATTTATTCTTCTTCTCCCTCATTTTTCTCAATCATTTGTTTCAATGTAAAGATTTGATCCACACATCCTCTACCACTCCTAAACGCACCTTGTTCTTCACCAATCAGCCTTCAGACACTGACGCACTCTCTTTTCGACCACCAAAATACCAGAATATCTTTATACACTCAATAATCTACTTCCTATAATTTCTACAGTCTCTTATCTCTATTATTACCCTTGTATTAGGGTAATATTATTTCTCTCCTCCAATCCCCGGGACTATACCCTCCATAAACGCTTTATTACAACATCCAAATCCAATCAATCACCATCTAGCCCCATTCTTGATCATTTCACCATTCAGTAATTTCATCTATACCTGCAGATTTACCATTCTTCTCTCTCAACTTTCTCATCTTCCCCATTACCTCCTCCTTACTAAATGACCTCATCCCCATATATATATATATATATATATATATATATATAAATATATATATATATATATATATATTATTAAGATATATATAGTTAGCAGCAGATAGCAGCAGATATATATAAGAGCATATATATATATATATATATATATATATATATATATATATATATAGTATATATATATATATATATATATATATATACATATTTATATATATTCTTCTTTCTTTATCTACCTCTTTCCCCAAGACTGGGAAAGGTGCGTGTCATGCATCGGAAAAGAAAAGCAGTAGAAGAATATGACAAATGAAAAGAAAGCCCAGCCTTACCGCCCCTCTGTACCATTAATTAGAGAACTCGTCATAGACAGAAAATCCACCCTAGGAGCTTCATGGGGACTGCGATCTCACTATAGTAAAGGTCAATGCAAGGGTTCATCACTTGGACCAGGTGACCACAACCATGCCCCCATACAAAAACCCCGCCATTCCCTCCTATTATGCACCTTTATCGCCTCTGCAAAACACATTTCTCTCCTTCAGACATTCGTTCATCACTGACTCAATCCACTTTTCGGTTCC
The DNA here is from genome assembly GCA_015478945.1 of Trachelipus rathkii. Taxonomy (NCBI): domain Eukaryota; kingdom Metazoa; phylum Arthropoda; class Malacostraca; order Isopoda; family Trachelipodidae; genus Trachelipus; species Trachelipus rathkii. The sequence continues at coordinate 49,946 of JABUQX010064483.1, read as the reverse complement.
AGCCGGTCGGTTCCCAACAACACACATTCGCCACAATACATCCGCTTAAACCAACCGACTATCATTCATCCTTTCCATATGACCCAAACCCATCTCAACATACTTTAATTTATTCTCTCATTTACCCTTTTTCACAACCACACAGTTCTCTAATACGTTCATTCCTCATTTTATCAATTTTTTTTCACACCTAGCATGCCCCTAAGATTGTCCATCTGAACATTGAACTATACTTCTTAATTCCAGACCATAGTCTTCACTACTATACAATAACAATGGTGCCATCAACATACCCCCTCATGCAAGACCTCCTATGCATCTGGGCAGTAGTCCCTACATTTCACCAACGATTTAATTGCACCAGTAAATTTCCTACCATTCACACAACAATCCTTCCTACTGCCTCCCCCTGCATCATCCGTTCCCTTCTCTCTTGGTCCAACACACAGAAGATACATTTTTATATCTATACACTTGTCTCAGCCGTCACCATCTAACATACACACTGAGGACTGTCCTCACTACAACCATAACCTTACTCTTATCTTATCGCTTACTTTCAAACCCTCCTTTTATACACCCTTCTCTTTAACAATCCTCTCAAACTCTCTTCAGATTCACCACCAAAACCAAATCATCCGCATATAATAGGTAGGGTACCCTCCACTCATCTCCATTCTCCATCATTCTAACACCATTTCCCTGCCACCTCTAATTCTTTTATAACTCCATCCATATACAAATTGAATAACCAAGGAGACATAACACAACCCTGCCTCACTCCGCTATTAATACTAAACCAATCACTTTTGACACCATTTATTCTTACACACGCCTCACTATCCTCAATACATACTTTTTGATTCCATTCAGAAGCCTACCACCAACACCATATATCACTAACACCTGCCATACTCTCCTTATTAACCCTATCATACGTCTGTTAAATCCATAAAACCTAAATACAATTTATTCTTTTCTTTCTCCTCATTTTCACAATCATTTGTTTCAAAGTGCAAAGATTTGATCCACACTTCTAACACTCCTAAACACACCTTGTTCTTCACCAGTCCTTCAGTCATCACCTCGACGGCACCTTCTTCTGACCAAAACACACAAGGATAAATCTTCCTACAATACCAATAAACTAATTCCCTATAATTTCTACAGTTCCCCTTATCTCCCCACCCTTGCAGGGTACTACAATGCTCTCCTCCAATCCTCGACTATAACACCCTCCATAAACACTTTATTAAACCACTTCCAAATCCAATCAATCACCATCTTCGCCTCCGTTCTTGATCATTTCACCAGTACTTCCACTTATACCCGCAGATTTACCATTCTTCAACTTTCTCACTCTTACCCTATTACCTCCTTACAAATAGCCTCATCCCCAAAATACCTATTCTTTCTATATATATATATATATATATATATATATATATATATATATAGCAGCAGAGTATAGCATATATATATATATATATAATATATATATATATATATATATATATATATATATATATATATATATATATATATATATATATATATATATATGCTGTAGTTTTGGTTGTAAGAGCACGTTGAGTGACTGAATCTGCTATATGCAGAACAAGGAGCTTTTAGGAAAGGCTGAGGTAGTGCAGATCAAATATTAACGGTGAAGCAAATGAGTGAGAAAATGAAAGAAAAAGAAGAATCTGTTTTTGGGTTTTATGGACTTGCCACAGACGTATTACAAAATTAATATGAATGTTCTTTGGCAAGCGTTAATGATATAATTTTCTTCAGATTTTTCAATTCCAGTTATATTAAGCTTTATACAGCTACATGAATTGATATCACTATAAATTTCATTATTATAATAATAATAAGAAAACTGATTTATGGGTTAAGCTTTGATAAAGGTTACTTTAAAATGTTGTCAAAATATGAAAACAAGATCCAAAACTAATTATTTTTAACAAACTTACTGCTTTTGAATGAAGTAAATATGCCGGAATCGTTTCCAATTTGTAACTTGATCTTGAATCATTAGTCAAGAATAGTGCATAAAGTAATTTATCCATTTGCAATTTATTTATTGTACTGAAATGTTCATACTTAAAAATCCTGCAATATATATATATATATATATATATATATATATATATATATATATATATATATATATATATATATATATATATATATATATATATTAAAATTATACATCTCACGTGGGCGGTGCACTGGTCTCAAAGGTGGGGAAACCCAACAGATATTTTGCTATCTAGAATCTGCCGGACATGGAATTGAATCCTAGCCCTGCCTCGCGTCTTGGACGCGCTATTTATGAAGATAAATATGTTCTTTGTTCTGTCAAACTTCCAGTTATTTAAGAGTAGGCAGATCTACTCTACTTTTTAATTTCTAACGTAGTTGTGTCAGTAGAGTAAAATAATTCAATGCAGTTATAAAAGATATTACATCTCTCTATCTAACTATCTTGTCCCATTACATCCCCAGATTGGGGTGGGCTGTTAACATGCAAGGAAAAAGAACAGTTAAACAAAATATGACTAAAGTAAAAAAAGAAGGTCCTCACGCCTTCCCCTTATATACTTAAAAAGCTTTATACACCGCGACATTCAATCATTATGGTGACTCGTTAGTGTCGGGGTTCATCCCCTTGGCCAGGCCCACAACTACGCTTGCTCACAAAGTCACGTCATACATTCCTATTTGCACCATTCATCTCGCACCAAATCATATTATTTTCATTCAAACACTCTCACTGACTCATTCCAATTTTTCTTCAGTCTCCCAGCCAGTCGATTTCATACACACTCACCACTATACAACCGCTTAACCAACTGACATTCATTCATCCTTTCCATATGACAAAACCACTTCAATACACTCATTTATGCTCTTATTCACGCCTTTCGTCACACCACACAGCTCCCTATGTTTATCAATTCTACTTATACCTATTACACCCCTAAGGTTATCCATCTGAACAGGCTACACCTTAGATCTATACTTTTATTCCAAACTATAGCTTCACAACTATACATTAGAACCGACACCAACAGACCCTCATGCAAGACCCTAATACACTCAAGACTTAATCACCTTGCATTCTCCAGGGATTTAATCATTCTAGCCACCTTCCAACCACTCACCACTTTGCTATTGCCTCAGTATAATCTGTTCCTTTTTCGTCCAACATATAACCTAGATATTTAAACTCCGATACTTATTCCAAATGTGCACTATCCTTCATGACTTCACACCTTGGACTTTCCTCCTCTACCATCATCACCTCACTTTCATTAACATATACTTTCAACCTCCCTCCCTTTACGTACACAGCCAAACTCCTCTGCCAAACCTCTAAGACTCTTCAGATTCACTACACAGGATCAATTCATCTGCATACGTATGCAGGGTACCATCCATTTTCTACCATTTTTCAATAGGCAAACACCTTCCTGTGCCAGCCCTACATAAAATTCTTTCATCACCCCATCCAAATACAAAATAAATAGCAATGAAGACCTAACATATCCCTGTCTCACTCCACTATTAATATTGAACCTCTTTCTATCCACCCATTTATTCTTACACAAGCTTTACTGTTAACATGCATACTTCTAATTTCATTTGAAAGGCTACCACCAACACCATACTTCATTAACAACTGCCAAAGAGCATCCTTATTAATTCTGCCGTTAACAAGCCAAAGAGCATCTATATTAATTCTGTCATACGCCTGTTTCAAGTCCATATAACCCAAATACAATTTTCTCTTCTTCTCTTTTGTATATTTTCTCATACATTTGCTTGAATATAAAGATTAGATTTACACATCCTCTACCACTCCTGAATGCACCTTTCTCTTCATCATTCAACCCCATTTAGATAATATACAAAATGATATTCAAAGAGTTAAATTTGGGATTATGTTCAAAAGAGTTAAAGATTATGGGAGATAAGAAGAAAGATTGTATGATATTTATTTCTCATAGTTGTTGTCGATAAAAAAGAAAAATAGTATGTAATTAAGATAATATTGTTACATTGGAGAGTTACGGAATGAAAATTTTACTTTAGAGAATAAAAATATTTTAATTGGTGAAATCATAAATTATAAGGAATGCTCTGGATAAATTGCATCTCCATGTAGGTTTCTTGAACAAAAATATGGTTTAATAATTTAAAAAAGAGGCTACCTAAATGAGGAAGAGACCTTAGTTTTTGAAAACAAAAATTAAAAAGCATATTATTTTAATTAAATGTTTATATTTACATGCATTAAATAAGCGAACGTTTCTTCTTGGCTTATGAATTTTTAAATTTTAATTCACATTTTTCCATTTGTTAAGAAACTACAGTGAATGTTTATTTACTTTTTTTCACTTTGCTATTGAAAAGTTTTAATTAATAGTTATAGTTACTGTCAGGAATTTTTACATTATAATTATTTACTTACATGAAGAAAAGTTAAAGCATCTTCAACATTTTTAAAATGTGATTGCTCTTCCTTTATCCTTTCTCTTCTTTTCCTAACTCGTCTTCTATCAGCCAAGGACATGAGTAACCTCCTTAAAAAAAAAATATATATATATATATATATATATATATATATATATATATATATATATATATATATATATATATATATATATATATATATATATATATATATAGCATATTTATATATAATATATATATATATATATATATATATATATATATATATATATATATATATATATATATATATATATATATATATATATATATATATATATATATATATATATATAAAAGGTGCATACAAAAATTCACATTGAAGTAAATGAGAAAAAGACAGAAAAAGAATTTATATTTGGGTTTTATGATTTAGGCAACAGGCGTATGAACGACATTAAAGAGATGCTCTTTATCAAGCATTAATGATGTATGATGATGGTGGTAGGTTTCTGAATTATATTAAAATTATGTATGCTGACAGTGCAGCATGTGTAGGAATAAATGGAGTGGAGAGTAAATGGTTCAGCATTAAAAGTGGAGTGATAAAGGGATGCATCATGTCGCCATATATGTTTAGCATATAATGGATGTAATGAAAGAATTTAAGGGAGGGCTTGTAGGAGGAGATGGTTTTAGAATGATAGAGAAAGGTAGAGAATGGAAGACTCTCCTTATTTTATGCGGATGATTTGGTTTTGTGTTTAGTGAAACTGAAGGGAGTCTTAGAAGTTTGGTAGAGAAGTTTGACAGGGTGTGTAAAAGAAGAGGATTGAAAGTAAATGTAGATAAAAGTAAGGTTATGGTTGTAGGGGAGGAAAGACCAAGGTATGAAATTATGTTGGATGGTACACAGTTGGAACAAGTATCTGAGTTTAAATATTTTGGTTATATGTTGGATGAAAAGGGAACCGAGGAAGCTGAGCGTAATAGGAAAGTAGTGAGTGGCAGGAAGGTGACAGGACCGATTAAATCTCTGGTGAATGTTAGAGGATTAAGTGTTGAGAGTGCTAAGATCTTGCATGAGGATGTTGGTAGCGAAGGTAGTGAAGCTATAGTGTAGAATAGAAGGTACAGATCTAATGTGCAGGCTGTTCAGATGGATAAATTAGGGGGTATATTAACCATTAGGTGTGACGAAGATTGGTAAAATAAGGAATTAACGTATTAGGGAGATATGTAGCTTTACAAAGGAAGTAAATGGGAGAATAAGTGAGAATGTATTGAGGTGCTTTGGTCATGTGGAAAGGATGGATGGAAGTCGGTTGGTCAAAAGGTTGTATATAAGCGGGTGTGTTGGGAACCAACCAGTTGGAAGACCAAGGAAGTGGAACGAGTCGGTGGAAGAATGCTAGGAGGATAGAAAGGAATGTTGACTTGGAGAGAGCGACAGGAATGGTTCATAATAGAAATGAATTGCGTGGTTTTGTGAGGGTGCGCGGCTGTGAGCCTAGCCCAGGGGATGAACCTCACTTTTGAAGACCTACCACAGTGGGTAACTGTCACGAGATATGAAGCTGCAAGATACGAGGGGATGGTATTGAGGAGGGGCTTTCCTTTTCGACTTAGGTCAATTCTTCTACTTTACTGTATGTTTTCAAGGATGATAGCACCTCCCCCCAATTCTGGGGAGACGTGTGTATGTGTGTGTAAATTCATGACACAAATGAAATAATACTTAAATCCAAATAAAAATCTATTTAATTTTATTCCATAAATATATAAAAAAAAAAAACATGATATTTTCTGTCTACATATTTGGAAATGAAAAATTTCAACTTTCAAAAATAATTTAAATTTCTTCGCTTACCACAAAAATAAATTTGCTAAAACGAAGTTAAATTAGTTAATAATGCTTATTCCATATCATAAAAGATATAAAACTACAGTTCACACATGTAGTCCTGCTGCAGCAGATTTATTTATATGTTTTAACCGATTTATTCCATGTAATAAAAGGTATAAAACTACAGTTCACATATGTAATACTGATGCAGCAGATTTATTTGTAATTTTTAACAAATTTACACAAAGTAAATAAATAATAATAATAATAATAATAATAATAATAATAATAATAATAATAATAATAATAATAATAATAAAAATCTACTTTTCAGCTTCAAACATCTGCTCAGGAATGTTTCAAGAATGTAAATCATTGAAAACTTTAGAGTAAAACTTACTAATTCTTCTTTGCGTCTTCTTTTAATAATACTTTCCTCTCTATGGATTTTCGGATAATGTAGAAGCATCGTCCGACCTAGTGCTTTATAACCAAGACCTTGACGTACTCTATTCTTTCCAGTTAGCATCTTATTTTTACTGAAAATAAATGGACATCAATAGACACAAACTACTTATATTAATGAATTTTCATATGTCACCAATGAAACTTGTTTATAAATTGCATCTACAAGTTTTATGTTGTCAAGAGATAAATAAAAAAAAAATTATATTTACTCTAAAAATTCAATAAGAGTTTCAATTATGATATTCCTCATAGAGTTTTTTCGTTTTAAAGACAAGTTTTCTCCAAGCAAATACGGTAGAACAAAATCATTAAAACTTGGGAGTGTTGTAACCTGGTTTGAGCCAACAGATGATGAATCTTCAGTTATAATCTAATTACATATAAAATAATCTTATAAATATTTGAGTGAAACAGATAATGAATCTTCGGTTTTAATCTAAGTACATATAAAATAATCATAAATTTTTATATATATATATATATATATATATATATATATATATATATATATATATATATATATATATATATATATATATATATATATATATATATATATATATATATATGTTATATATATATATATATATATATATATATATATATATATATATATATATATATATATATAAGTATATATATAAATATATATATATATATATATATATATATATATATATATATATAAATTTTGAGAGAGAGAGAGAGAGAGAGAGAGAGAGAGAGAGAGAGAGAGAGAGAGAGAGAGAGAGAGAGAGAGAGAGAGAGAGAGAGAGAGAGAGAGAGAGAGATTTAAAATATCATATTCATTTGTACTTGACTAAACTGATCAAAAATATTCATAAATACATAAACTTCACATTTGTAGATAACACTTTACTTACATAAAAATAATGAAGTATACCATTTTATAACACTCCTTTTCACTATTTCTTCTTTACAAATCGGGAACAAACCTTGAAGAAGGTATAATTGCTAACAGTTTTTTTTATGTTGTATTTTAAGACAGGCTCGCTTAAATCAATGTCTTCCACTTTTATAACCAATATATCATCATGGATATTTACAATATAGCCCATGTATTTAGAGTCAAAATTATTGTTTGTTTTTCTATAAAGTAAATAATTATTGTTATTTACTATAAAATTTTTACAACAGATCCAAAGGTTGGGCACTGTGTATTATGTGGAAGAATCACTAAATCACCACATTTTAATTCAATAATGCCATTTTTCAAATATGAAATTTCTTTAATATTAGAATTTTGGTCAAAATATTGTGAATAATCATTGTTACAAGTTTGAAGTTTATATTTTGTATCGGAATTGCTAGGTTTTGATGTTCCATCACCATGAAAGAAATCTGAAGCAAAGTCTATTTGATAAACTTTGGATATCGACAATAGCAAATTCTTAAAGTTGAAATATCTTTTGTGCTTACAAATAAAATGCTTACCTTCGTGTCAAATGCATGAGTAATTTCTTCCTGACCTAAATGTTATTAACTGATGTACTAAATGAATGAGCATATGGCTCTTAGGAGTTAGTTTTTGAATGAGCATATGGCTCTTAGGAGTTAGTTTTTCCTTTCCATACAATGAAAGAAAATTTTTGATGCATTGAAAAATTTTTTAGCTGCCAGTATGGCAGAAAATGTTGTGTTAGTAGCCCAAACTATTCTTAAAAGAGCTAATAAGTACTTGTAACACTTTACAAAAGGGTTGTTAGAATCTACGTGACTAATAAATAAAAGTATATGATTGGCAACGTGTCATTTTTGGAAGTATTCTAATTAAAATCGATGGAAAATGATTGTGTAATCGGAAGATATAATTGCATAATGGTAAGGAAATTCAGCTATAGTTTTATTTAACTTTTCTCGCTGTATAAGGCGAATTTTAAATGAATGAGTATTTCCAAAGGAATTAATCCTTCTAATAAAACATGCATTAGATCAAATAAACAGTTTTTTGAAACTGAAAAGAATGGAATTTCAGATAATAATGATTTTCTATTTATTCCTGACTTTTTAGACAATTCTGTGTAAAGAATATCATTACCATCAAGTAAGGCTTGTTCAATTTCATCACATGTTTTCAAATAACAATCCCGATTTCTTAATTTACACGATTCATGTCTAAATATCTTGGAATAATTAATGCGAGGTTCCTCACAGACATGACAACTGACCAGAACAAATGGGCTAAGGCTTTCTTTAAAACCTGCGATCTGGTGTAAAGCTAAGGCATCACCATGATATGCGATTAGATAACCAAAATAACATTCTTCGGATAAATTATATACTCCTTCGCTTAATTTTTTAAAGTCATTGACAGTTCTTAAAGTCCTTTTGAACATACTACACCTATAAAGTACTAGGTTTAATTTACTTCAAGGTTTCCATGGAAGGAATTTTCAAAATTGGAAATATATTAGAGAACAGTTCTTATTTTTCCTAATGGGTTACAAATTTCAAATCAGTATATAGAGTAAAAGCTAAATTATTGTGTTGTTTTTAAGCTTGGGATGAGAACTGAAAACTGTTCCATGGCAAATATCTCTCATAATTTTGTCTTCACATGATAATATAAATGGGGTTTTATAAGCATTTAATCCTCGATGTATTACAAGTACTTGTAAAAGTTTAATTATCGAAATCATATAGAAAAACCATCAGAAAAATCAACAGAAAAACTACCGGGAAAAATATTGGAAAATTTTGAAATATTTAAATTTAATGTGAGGACGAGAAATACTTAGTATTCTTCCAACATTAAATTCTTCGATACCAATCACTGCGCAAAGATCGCCTGCAAAAACTTCAGTTACTTTCTTTTTACCCATTCCCTCAAACACATATAATTCTTTCAATGGTTTTCTCTTTTATCATCATTGAACTTACATTTGATTTTCATAATTAACTTGACAATCAATGAAACTTGTTTATAAATTGCATCTACAAGTTTTATTTTTTCAAAAGATAAATAAATTTATATTTACTCTAAAAATTCAATAAGGGTTTCATTTATGATATTCCTCATACAGTTTTCATATGAAATCAAAGTTGTGGATAGGTAAGGATATCAACATGGCAAATGATACAAACATATTTTGAATATCTTGACTTTTTGCTCACCTGTTCTGATGGATCAGTAGTTCTTGATGGATCAGTTGATTGACTTTCATCGAATATCTTGCTTTTTTTCTCACTTACTCTGATGGATCATTAGTTTTTGATGGATCAGTTGATTCATATGATTGAGTTTCAGCGATAATTTGTGGCTCTTTGAGAGAAGCAGGATTTAAAGAACAAAACATATTTGAATTTGAAAGTAAAGATTCACCTGAAGTTCCTAAAATTATATATATATATATATGGTGTGGTAAGTATATATATAGTATATATATATAGTATATATATATATATATATATATATATAGTTATTATTATATATAAATGTATATATATATATATATATATATATATATATATATATATATATATATATATATATATATATATATATATATATATATATATATATATATATATATATATATATATATATATATATATATATATATATATATATATATATATATATATATATATATATATATATATATATATATTTTCTAAAAAGCTATTATCACTTTTTTATATATTATGAATGATTAAACCATTTGCTGCTTTTAGGATCTATTTATTTAAACACTTAAAAACATATTTAAAAACTATATACAGCTAGCTTTCGTCATTGTGAAATAATGACCTTCTTCAAGCTTTAACAAATTAACAAGGCGAAGACTTTTTTTCTCTCTATTTTTCTATGAAGTTGGTTGTCCAAAATGCTTTTGTAGAAAGGTGAATTCTTCATGATACTGTTTTGGATATGGTCGATTTTCTGATCCCCAGGGCAGCGGTTTAGGTTAGGGAGATTGTATATACAAAATGTTTCTGCAGATTTTCTGATTTTTGTGTTTGTAATATTACGAATGATGGACATATTATTAATGTTGATATGGTGGTTGTTGTTGAGTATATGGTGTGTTAAGGCACCATTTTCATTGTCTGTTTTTAGCTTTTTTATAGGCTTGTATTTAAAACCTCGTTTCTTAATACTAAAACCCACACTTTCGTTAGCTTTGATGTCATATCACTTTTCACATCTGTACGTGTCCCTCATCTATTAGAACTCCTAACTAAATACATAACTGAAAACAATATCAACCTCTCACACCCCTTCCCTATATTAAAACAATTAATACTTCTTACTTTACAACATAATTTCTTTCAATTTAACCAACACTTTTATAAACAAAAACACGGCCTGAGCATATGCTCAGCAACATACATGAGTTACTCGAACATTATCTTTCTGGTTGTGTTTGGTTGCGATATGTGGACGACATCTTTGCCGCCATACCAAATACAACCAACCCCCAAGACATATTAAACCACATAAACTCGATACACACAGATATAAAATTTACAATAGAAAATGCCAACCACAACACACTACCGTTCTTAGACACTTTATTAATATCAGATCAATAAACCTTCTTTTACTGTATATAGAAAGCCCACCTCCAACCCAACTCTTACATACACTGGTACTCCACACACACAAAAACACCAAACAAGCTACCCACTGCATGAGCCTTCAAAACAGGCAGTGCCTTCTGCCTGCCTACTCTAAACAAAGAAACAGAATCCTAAAACACATTCCAAAAACTAAAATATCCTCCTCATATAATCAATCAAGCATATAAAAACAAATTCTACGATGTAAGCAATACCAAACACAATACCAAAAAAACATATATACCCATCCCAAACATAAACCACCATCACATACAAAAATTACTACCACCCCACTTACAACTAGTTCCCTCAAATAATATTAATATAAAAACTGTACTAAAACCCCCGAAATCAAAAATAAACGACCCTCCATGCATATACAAGATCCCCTGCAATAATTGTAACAATCAATATTTCGGTGAAACCATAGATTTCAAACGCAGAAAATGCCAGATTACATACGATCTTAACACACACAATGAAAACTCAGCCTTAACACACCATAGACTCAACAACAACCACCATATCAACATTAATAATATGTCCATCATTCGTAATATTACAAACACAAAAATCAGAAAATCTGCAGAAACATTTTGTATATACAATCTCCCTAACCTAAATCGCTGCCCTGGGCATCAGAAAATCCACCATATCCAAAACAGTATCATGAAGAATTCAACTTTCTACAAAAGCATTTTGGACAACCAACTTCCTCAGCGCTAAATAGAAACACACAGATGAAAAAAAATTTCGCCTTGTTAATTTGTTAAAGCTTGAAGAAGGTCATTATTCCACAATGACGAAAGCTAGCTTGTATATAGTTTTTTAAAAATATGTTTTTAAGTGTTTTAAATAAATAGATTCCTAAAAGCAACGAAGGGTTTTAATCATTCATATATATATATATATATATATATATATATATTTTTATATATATATATATATGTTATATATATAGTTATATATATAAAATATATATATATATATATATATAAGGTTAGTTATATATATATATGTTTATATATATATATATATATATATAATATATATTTATATATATGTATATATATTTATATATATATATATATATATATATATATATATATATATATATATATATATATATATATATATATATATATTTTTCCTGTGTCCCCAGATTGGGGTGAGGTGCGATCAGGCACTAAAAGGAAAAGTAAAGCAAAAGAAAGTCCTAAATCAGAACCATCCCCTTGTAACCTTAACTGCGACTATCATGGCAGGAGTCTGACCTGAAACTTCATATATCATGATAATCACCCACTGTGGTAGGTAGCCAGAGTAGGGGTTCACCCCCTGAACCTGGCCTACAGGCATGCCACTCACAAAATCACGCCACTCATTCCTATTATGAACCATTCTTCTTGCTCGCAACAAGTTCAATCTCTCAAGCATTCTTTAACTGACTCAATACACTTTTCTTTGGTCTTCCAGCTGGTCTGTTCCCAACACACTCACCTTTATACAACTGCTTGACCAACCGACTACCATCCATCCTCTCCCCCCTTTTGTCTGGAAAAATCTGGAACACACTTCCTTTTCCTTTTTTTTTTTCCTTACTTTCTTTGCCTTTCGCACTTTCAGAAACAGTGTAAGTGGAAATATCAGTCTTTAATTTGGCACAGGTCCTGATTTTTCTAACTTTACTTGAATTTGGCAGGTATCTGGCCTAAACCCACCAGAGGTAAAAAAATTACATAGCTCATCTGTATGTTTAGGTTTGTACAATTGTAATTATTCTAGTAACAATTTTAATTTAAATTTTTAAAGAAAAATTTAGAATAATAATAATAATAATAATAATAATAATAATAATAATAATAATAATAATAATAATAATAATAATAATAATAATAATAATAGGTAGTTATAATTTAATTTCTTGATAGGGAGAAAATTATATAATCTTGTAAAGAAAATAAATTATATTAAAATACAGTTTCCTTGGTTCCTGGGGTGTAGATTCGTAATGGCTGTGTAAGCCCAGCATGAGAGTTAGAATTGCTAAAACAAAAGTGATTTTAGCTAATCAATAAAAGCAGTAAAAATTTACTCGGCAGAGTGGTAATATCCATGTCAGAACAAGATTGAAAACTAGCCTAGTAATAATAGAAAACAAAAGGTAACTTTCAAATAATAGACAAAAGTACCTTATATGGCTATATATTTAAGTAAATTACTAAGCATATGATAAGAACTCGAAATACTTAAGTAAATGATTTCATAAGCAGGAAAATGAGTCTAAATTAAATACAAATGTACTTGAAATTTCAATTTATATCTATATATTAAAGGTATTCAACAAAATAGAAATGCAATATATATATATATATATATAGTATATATATATATATATATATATATATATATATATATATATATATATATATATAAGTATATATATATATATATTCTACAATAATAGTGACCTTATATAAGGGTATATATATATATATATAGTATATATATTATATATATACATATGTTATATATATATATATATATATATATATATATAAAGATTTGCTTTTGTATAAAGTAGCCGGGTCGTCAGAAATACCAGACCGTGTACACATAATCTAAAAAAACAGTTGTTTTTTTTAAATTTTATTGATACCTATGGGCCTATGTATGTTTCAGATTATTTTAATGGAATGCTGATATTTTATCCTTTTCATGTATAGCAACAATGGCGGCTGAAGCTTAATGCAGTAGCTTACAAATTCATAAATAAAAATTAATGGAACGAATATGTAAACAAATTACCTCTCTTATTGAAAGTTTAAACAAATCCATAAAGTTTTTACAAAAAAAACATCAAGATAAAAATAAAGTTCAAACTTTTTGAAAAATTATGTATTTTAACTTAAATATTCTATGCAACTACGTTAATTATACTATTTTATTTAAAAGATAAAATTTAGTCAAGATCATCGGAAGAAAACAAAATTTTAAGGATGACAATTAGATTACAATGCATGTTTTAAGGAAATAAATTATATATGTTGTTATATAGTATATATATATATATATATATATATATATATATATAGTTATATATATATATATATATATATATATATTAAAGATATATATATATATATATATATATATATATATATATATAATACTGTAGATATATGTTATATATATATATATATATATATATATATATATATATATATATATTAAAGTGTATGTTTTTATATATATATATATATATATATATATATATATATATATATATATATATATATATGTGTGTGTGTGTGTGTGTGTGTGTGTGTGTGTTTATATCCATGCACAGTTAATGGTATTTTGTCCGGTATATCCAGCTATAGAAACCCGGTTATCGTACTGTTTATTTTAGTATGTCCGGTAAACAGATTTTGGCTCACATTTCTGATCTGTGTTCTATAAATGTCCGGTAAAATGAGCTCATCTTTCTACAAATAAAAGTCGGTTTAAACAGTTCTTTTTATGTACGGTCTATTTTTAGGTGAACTGACAATGTTCGGTAAAAATAACCGTACATAAAAAGATCATTTTTTAGAGTGTATATAAATATATATATATGGATATATATCATATATATAAATATGTATAAGGTTAAGTTATATATATATATATAGATATAAATAGTATATATATAAATATATATATATATATATATATATATATATATATATATATATATATATATATATATATATATATATATCAAAAAAAAAAAATTTCCCATCTTACACATCTTGTCTCTTACTTCTTTTTATACTTCTCTTTGCTTCTTTTCCCTGGCAAGCATGCCAGATGTCGCTGTATATTCCAACTTCACTGTGCTCCATCTCCGCTTTTAGAGCACTATTGCCGCACTGAGTACTTCCTACTTTTCAACCTCCTTCTTCACTTGCTAGCCACTGTCTGCTACAGCATACTCGCTGCCACAATTTGTCCGTTCTGCTACCTCTCCATCGTCTGCTCACTTCTGGTTCACCTTGTCCCCATCCCCTTTACATCTCTTCTTCGCCCGAAGAAGAGAGGCTCTTCTAAGCTTCTTTGCTTTGTCATGAAAGTTTTTTCTTCTTTACCTTCGATGGTCCATCATCATAATGCTATCACACACACTCGCCTTCAGGGATGCCTTTGATTTTGTGGTCGGAGGGGTCCTTCAACGACACCTGATTGGCGTGTGGAGTCATCAACTCATCCCGCAAAGGTTGATTCCTTTTTTGCAACAGCATCTCCGTATGGTCGACACTCGAAGTGCTTCGTCCTGTAGAAGATGCTTTGCAAACCCAATCGTTCAACCAATCAACAAACCGGTCAACCGATCATCAACCACTCAACAAACCGGTCAACCCACCACACTATCGATCAATCGATCATCAATTAATCAACAAACCGGTCAACTGACCACCCAATCGATCAACCAATCATCAACTCGGTCAACCGACCGTTTTATCATCCACTACTCATTCAATCTTTGTGAGGACATCCCGATAAGTGCGACGCTCGCCAACAGTTGTTCGTCAGGTGTATGTCTTCCCATTCGCTATTGATTTCCATCTCCTCGCTGGAGTAGACACCTTCATCGCAGAGGCACCTTCGTGCATCGAATTCACCTCTCTGCCTGCTCTATCGACCTTCACTCATTCAACCAGTCCAGTTGGTAAAGGCCAATCCTCCTGACGCTCGTTCATTCCTTTCTCACACCGATATAGTGGTTTCACGACAGCTTTGTTTCGCTTGCTTCGTGTGGCCCACCGCGAATACTGGTGTGAGAAGGGATCTCGCTAACGCCTTTTCTTATTCAAACCATTTTGGCTTCTCTTCTTCATCAACAACCTACTTCGTCTATGCCTATCTCTTCTGCGTCACTTTCTACTTCACCACTACCTTTGCCGCCACCGCCTTCCTTGCAACCACCACCTTCGCCGCCACCGCCTTAATTGCAACCACCACCTTCGTCGCCACCACCACCGCCTCTGACTCAACTACCAATGAGCACTATAGCATCAGCGCCTACCACTCGTTTTATTAATGACCTCTTTACAGGTATTCCTCTGCTCATTCCTTCCTCTGCTACCAGATCAGCTCCTCCCGCTGTGCATCCTGCTTCACAGCCCCAGTTGCCTTCTTCTCAGGCTCCTCTCTGTTCTGCCCTGGCTCCTTCAGTATCAAAGTATAGATAGCTCAGTAGGCGGCAGATCGTGCCTTCTCTACCGCCTCCTTTGCTGGAGGGGGTACTGTGGGCTATCGCCTCAAAAACAACGCTAGCTCTCACAGAGCGGAAGCGTCGGTTAGCTTTGGCGCAATTGCAGCACTTTTACGATCAGAAGTCTGCAGTCCGGATTCGTTAGTATTTTCAGCAAGAATATCTCTTTTGTGGTAAACGAAGGTAAACATTAACATTTATTACTTTATATATATTATTTTAGATAAATAATTATTGTATTATAAATATTGCATGCCCCAGCTTGTTACCCAAAGCGACCGCATTTATAATTAATTTATTACACATTATCTTAGAAAGGCTTATTAAATTTCGAAGAAAAGCATTTGTTTTACAAATGGTTTTCTACCAGAGGAAATTATCATTGTCGCCCCAGACTTATGTGCAAAATTCATTTTTCCGAAATTTATTACTTTATTAATTTCAAAAATCATTTAAATCAAACAAATGATTATCGACTGGAAAAATTGATCTTGTCGCCTCAAACTAATGTCCAATTTTTCCTCGAAAGTCATATGTCATCTGATGAGTGAATTTAATTATATATCTGAGGATGATCCACATTCTCAGATATATATATATATATCATAAGAGTTATGCAGGTATATATATATATATATATATATATATATAGAATACATATACATATATATATATATATATATATATATATATATATATATATATATATATATATATATATATATATCAGTGTATGTAATCTTGAAGACTATATTTATGGATGTATATATATATACTCATATATATATATATATATATATATATATATACATATATACATATATATGGTATATATATATATATATATATATATATATATATATATATATAGAGAGAGAGAGAGAGAGAGAGAGAGAGAGAGAGAGAGAGAGAGAGAGAGAGAGAGAGAGAGAGAGAGAGAGAGAGAGAGAGAGAGGAGAGAGAGAGAGAGAGAGAGAGAGAGAGAGAGAGAGAGAGAGAGAGAGAGAGAGAGAGAGAGAGAGAGAGAGAGAGAGAGAGAGAGAGAGAGAGAGAGAGAGAGAGAGAGAGAGAGAGAGAGAGAGAGAGAGAGAGAGAGAGTAGAGAGAGAGAGAGAGAGAGAGAGAGAGAGAGAGAGAGAGAGAGAGAGAGAGAGAGAGAGAGAGAGAGAGAGAGAATTCAACATTCTTCAGATTTGAAAATTTATTCGTACAGTTTCACGGGATGTGAGGGAAAAATTTTCGTACCCATGAATTTTCGTATCTTTTCGAGCGTACAGCAAGGTATTACATGATGCCTGGCCAGGCTCAATATAATACTATAAGAAATATGAAGATCTACTCTACGCCCATAGCTTAGAATTTTACTCTTAAGAAAGAGTAGAAGGAAAATTTCCAATGAATTTAATTATTATAATTGTTATTACTAAAAGTAGTTGTTTTTCTTTAAATTTATTTTATAAATCAGTTTCGTTCATTTTGACTTAAATTTGGAATAATCTAGTTAACTCTCCCACAATCAAAGAGCTCTGTGGAGTTGGTATTAAAAAAAAGACTCAAATAGACTCCGTAGAGCCATTTCTTGCTTATCTCCGGCCTACCCTATGTAAATGTCCCTGATATATATATATATATAGCAGTAGCAGTAGTAGCAGTAGTAACAGCAGTAGTATATATATATATATATATATGTTATATATATATATATATAGTGTATAGTATGTAGTTATATATATATATATATATATTTATATATATATATATATATATAGTATATATATATAGTTATATGCTATAGTTATATATATATATATATATATATATATATATATATATATATATATATAAATATATATAGGTATATATATATATATATATATATATGTATATAAGTTATACAAAGTATATATATATATATATATATATATATATATATATATATATATATATATATATATATATATAATATATATATATATATATATATTTATATATATCTAAATATATATATATATATACTAATTGTCAAATACATTACCCAACTCTTAAAAAACTTTTTTTTTTTTTTAACAGAAATTGGGGTCTAGTATACACGAAAATTGCTTTTCGTATTTACCTTCTGAGCTACCTGGAACTCCTGGTTGGTCTGTCTTGTTCAATGGAGTCAGAATATAATTTGTTACAAACTAATGCGTCTCATTACTAGCATCTCTCTACATTGGACTACCTACAAACCGCTAATATATATATATATATATATATATATATATATATATATATAAGAGTAAAGATATAAAGAAGATATATATATATATATATATATATATATATATATATATATATATATATATATATATATATATATATATATATATATATATATATATATATATATATATATATATATATATATATAATTTTATATTTCTTAAGCTCCGAACAAATTTCATAATGAAAAATCGCTAGTGTATGGCTACCCTTAGGACTTAGAAGTAAAAAAAAAAAAAAAAAAATTGAGGGAATTTTAACTGAAGCAATTTCATTAGTAAGAAAACAGTTATGTATTATAATTACTGCCCTACTCTAGAAGAGAAACTACTCAGGGTAATTTGTACCTAGGATCCGCACTACCGTTGGCCTTGTTATTTTTCATAATTCATTTGACTACATTTACATTTCATTATAAAGATTTCAGCAAATGTCAAACTGAAATAATTCTAAACTAATAAAACTATAATAATTATATAATATATAATGTAATAAAATTATTAAAAGTGCAAATAATAATAATAATATAAAAAACGATAACAAAAATTAAAATAAAAATTTAAAAAACTCAAGTTATCCCATAAAAGAAATTAATAGTCATTTGAACCAAATAAATTTATATATTTACCTTTTAGACTGCAAGCTGTATTGGTATAACTAGTTTAAACACCTGCTTCGAGCCCAATGGTGTTGGAGTCGAATTATCTTTTGAAGATCGCACAATCGTGTCCTGGTTTTGAATATGATAACACAATGGGTTTGTTTGTTTAATCAATAGATGACGTCATGACAATATGACTGTCCGTTTGTCTCGAAGGATTCGCAAGAAATAAAATTAATTAAAAACTAACAGCGTTAGAAAAATCAAAGATGATAAATGAAACTAAGACGTAGTGTAAAAAAGGACAAAGTGCTGGTAGGCCTAGTTCGCGATCTCGGCTCTAACCCCTATTTCGGCTCATGGGGATTGGGTAGCTGTTGTAGAGGGTGCTAGGGTGGGGGATACTTCTACACACTGACGTAATGTGACATAATTGAAATGACAAAAAATAGATAGGCCTTTCTTACCTGAACTAATAAATTTCACTTTTTATCGATTGTAACTCAACATCTTCATTGTTTCTGTTGCTAGAATCAGTCCTCGTTTGCTCCTCTAATCTTATTCGACCTTACAGTAGCATCTCCAGTTGTTTTTCCTTAAAAAAAAAAAAAAAATAATAATAATAATAATAATAATAATAATAATAATAATAATAATAATAATAATAATAATAATAATAATAATAATAATAATAATAATAATAATAATAATGCATGAACTAGTAATAATAACAACGCTTACAACTCCTTAACCATAAAAGCTTAAAATTGTGCTTTGCGAATTCCTAAAAAATTGATTCGGCATGTTTTAGTGCAATATATATATATATATATATATATATATATATATATATATATATATATATATATATATATATATAGAGAGTATATATATCATATATATATATATATATATAGTATATATATATATATATATATATATATATATATATATATTATTTTTGATACTTACGCGGGCTGGCCTCTTAAGGAAGGGGACTGAAAATGATATTAAAAATATCTAAAGATATTTCATACTTTTTCATTAGTCTTTGACTTCCCTTTATTCTTCTTAGAAACCTTTCCTTCTTCATCTATGATTTATAGAAGAATCTGCAGTAGCAAACTGTTAACAGAAGTTTTTTCTACCTCTTCCTCTTTTGTATGCTTTTTCTTTTTTGTAGACTCCCTTACAGTATTAGTATTTTGTATTTATATTATATTATACATTGTATTATATTTATTTTGTATTTGTATTAGTATTTAAGTTAGTATTTTGTCTTTCCAACCCTCTTCTTCACTGTTTTTCTTTTTCGTTGTTTCATTTCAACATCCTGGGCTGCTTCTTCAATGATTAAAGAGTCATCAACACTTTTTGACTTCATTTTCCACTTTTTTTTTTGTGGTTCTGTTTCATCAGCCAAATTGAGGCATATCATCAAGTTTTTTTTTCCTAAAAACAAATATACCTCGTTTGCAAATAGATTCATTAATCTTAAGGTTACTTCAAGTTTATATTATACCGTTTAAATTACAATAAAATGTCCAACTGAGCCTCAAACAGTCTTTCCATACAAGGATTTAGGACAATGTTATTGCAAGTCTAACGAATTTAAGTAATGAGCTCGTTTTATTTTATGCCTAAGTGCTAAAGACTTTGTAATATTTTTAAAGTTGAAGCTAGTTTAGAGAAATTAAAATGCTATCCTTCAAATCTCATAGGCCAAAACCCAGCTAATGGCCCCATTTCTCCCATAATTCAAGGATAAGGAGTAATTATATGATGTTTATAAAGCATATTATGATCTCCATAGAGTTTGACCAGATTATGATGATCAGCTATAATTATATCTAAACAATTTGAGATAAAAGAAATTTTCGAAGAGAAAACGAATACTCATCATATGCTAGAGAAGACATAGTAAAAGATTTTCTCCTAAAGAATCTGGTAAGGATATATTACCCAATATCAAAAGCAAATAACGAACCAAACACCAAGCCAGAAATGCACTTAAACCTAAATCAAATGATTTAGACTGAAGCTTCAGTGCCGTAGGTTGGTTTTTATTGCCACAAAATCCATAAGAAAAACTATATATCCGCCCTAACAGATGTTCAAAACTTATAACACCTTGCTTTATTAAGCAGTTTAAGGAGTAGTTTTATTCCATGTTGAACGATACCTTCAAGAAATCATGCATAATATCAACATATTGTTTTCCAGCAACATGAAAAAAATTTTAAGTATTAAAAAGTGAATCTTCCTTTACCCCAAAAAGTGAGAATTTTCTGCATGTAAAACATCTAGAGATTAAACAAATAAACTTTTTGAATTATCTTAATTTACTGTACATAATCTTCAAAAATTACTTGTTTGAAAAGTCTGAACGAATCCCATTATTGGATTGTACCCAAAATTATCTGCATTGAATAAAGGATAAAGTGCCCTCAATAGGGTTGTTAGTATATTCAACCTTAATTCCATGGGTTTCAAGAAGCTTAAGGTCGTCAATTAATGGTTTTAAATGGTAAGGGGAACTGCATATTTGTATCCTTGAAATGAAAAAAGCTGCCAAATGAATATTTCGTAGTTAAAAATTTAAACACATAGGTAAATTTCCAAGGCAAAAATATATAGCGCCAATCTTATGAATAGTCCCTCTACGTCCAATAGGATTACAAATCTCGAAACCATCGTAAAATAAATGTATAAAAATTAATTTTTCACCATTTTCAAATAAAGGATGTCTTTTACAGAAATCTCCATCATCAAAAAGACTTAATTACAGTGCAATCGCGATTTCTCCCGATTATATAATCCTGTATAAGTGTATATATATTATTATCCAATAAGTTTCCAAACTTTTAAAGAAAATAGGTAAGGAAATGAAAGTATCTGTTAAAACATGATCATAAACACAAGTTTTTCTGCATAATCTTTTATCGTAACGGGTGTAATGATATTTCACAACGTTTTCACCAAACCAAATTACTGAGAAAGCAAGTTCAAAATTTTTAGAAATTTTTTTTTCAGCTCCCTGCAAAATAATTAAAAATAAAATGTTATGATTATTAAATTTCGTTTAAAAGTTAATTAAAAAGTTAAAAACCTCAACCTTTCAAAATAGTTTTAACTACCAGATAAAGGAATGTCCATTACAAAAATATATGAAACAAATTTGGAAAATTAATTTACTAGCGAATATTCGGTACTTTTATGAAAATCAAATTAAAATTCACTTTCCATATTCTAATCTTTATCCACAGATTTAAGTATTATTATTTCCTTATTAGATTTTCATTCATTGTGACACATGAGATGGTAATGGTGTTAGAAAGCCCTCACTGTTTTAAATTCTTTATTACAATTATATACATGTATATGTAACTTAAAATTAAAAAATATTGTACCTCTTTCTCACTTCTTACGAAAAAAATCTATCGCATAATACACCGTCTCCCACTTACTGTTACGCTCCGTTCCTTACTCTACGGTACCAACAAGTACAAATCTGGCTAATCCACCCTGTAACTGTATTAAAAAGCGATTTCATTTCGCCTCATTGCAATACAAGGAACTCTTCATCCACAGCCATACTCAACCCATTAATTCAAAAAGCCCCCTACATAGTATTGCAGTTTAAAAGGATTGCTAAATATATCACTCCTTGAAAGACAGATACACAGAAAATTATCCATAATAATTGCAATGTGGAATTCCTTGCTAAACAAAGATTTTTCATGTTTAAATCAAGCAAGGCGCGAAAGCAAATCAAAATAAATTCATAAGAAATGAATACATTACCATATAAACCAAACTCCACCCTATCTGTAGACTAAAAAAGCTCACTCAAAAGTGTCAGCTTAACAAGCAGCATAAACTTTACAACTCATGCCACAAGACATCAAAACGGAAAACTCTACCAAATCTTTTGCTAATAAAATAAAAACGGTATTATCTAAATAAAGTATTAATAAATAAACTAACACCCACGATCAACCTATGCCTATAACGCTAGCTTACACCATATTATTATTAATTATTATTGATTATTATTATTATTATATTATTATTATTATTAATTTATTATTATTATTAATATTATTATTATTAATATCTATTATATTCAATTACTTTGAATTTATATATATTATCAATACATTATTATCTACATTATTATAATTATTGATTATTAATTTTACTTTATTTATTATATATTAATTTTATTTATTCATATAAATTTTATATAACTGATTAAATAATTATTTTATTGATGAGTTATAAATTATTACTATTAATAATTATTTCTAATATTAAAATCATTCTTATATTATTTTACTTATTATTATTATTCATTATATTTATTATTCATTATTATTACTTAATTATCACTATTATTATTTAATTGTCAGTAATCTTGCGGTTAGTGGTTGTTATTCATGCTTGTGACTAGTTGTTACAGTATCTATACTGATCATTAATATAGATAATTATATATTTTATTATTCTTCTATATAATCTCGTCGAACATCAATTACTATTATACTAATTCTATTTCTATTATATTATTATTTAAATTAATTATATGTGATACTATAATTGTAATTATTATTAATAATTATTATCAATAATTATAAAGTATTATCAATTATTATTATTAATTGTTTGTGATAAACCTCCACTTGATATCTCTCTATTAATCCAGATCTTAATGGTTACTAACATCGAATGTAGGTGTACAAACCACCCCGACTCCCCGACACCCACATATTAGTTATATGTTCATTATTATTATCTATTATTATTTATTTAGTTTATTATGGTTTAATGATTAGTAATTATACTTCGGAATACTGCAATTAAAGCGTTTATTTTTATTATTTTTTGCTATTAACATCATTGCTCACTGGCAGATATTATTATCACCATTAGATATATTATCATAATTATTATTTACATATATATATTATTGATTCTATTATCTATTATAGAATTATTTAATCTATATTATTAACACTATTCTTACTAAATTATCATGTTTATTCTATAATTTGATTAAAAATACAATATAGCTTATAGTATACTACTTAGTACTATTTTAATATATTTTAACAATTTTTTTATTATTATTATATAATCCAATTATTATATCTATTATTATATATTTATTATTATTATTATTAATTATTATATATCTATTATTAATTATTATTATTATTATATATTATTACTATTATTGATTATTATTAATCTTATCTCATATTCTATTTACATAATTATGATTATTCTTCAATCATAGTAGTGAGTGGTGGTGTAATTGTAATGATAGTATTTAAGTTAGTGAGTTATCTATCAGTAATTATTATATCTTGATCCTCATATTCTCCATATAATTTTACAAATTTGATATTCTTCAATAACTATTTATTTATTATCTATTAATTATAATTTATTGATTACTTTATTACTTATGTATATTATTATTGATTATTACTCGATCTATCATATTTAGTTGCTAAGATTTTTACTTAATATTACGATGTTAGCTTTATTCGTTATTATTAACTATATCTGTTATTATTATTTTTATTATATTTTATATTAATTAATCAATCTGTTATTATAATTATTAGTTTATTATATCTATCTATATAATTATTTTAGATTATAATATTTTAATTATATTATTCATGATCAATTATATAAAAATAGCTTATTATTAGTAATAATGTTGATGGCTCATTTTAACCTTAAATTAATTATGTATCATATTCATATATTATATATGGTATTAATATATTATATATATTATATAAATATATTAATTGGGATTATTATTATTATTGAAGTTTATGTATATTAGATTATCTATCATTATTATTAATTTATCCTATTATGATCGTTATTATATTATTATATATTATTATTATTACGTATTACTCTGACTGTCATTATTAATTCCCAATTATATTTGTAGGTTGTTAGCTCGAGATGAACTTAGTTCGCATTAGCTGACAGAGCACGCGGTCTATGTACAGGATGTAGGGTAGTGCGTCTGTCTTCATTAGCTAAACTTTTCTAAACATGATACATTATACTCCTAAATTATTACGAACACTTATCTCATTATTAATCTTATAATAATCATCTACACTAATATATTTATAATTACTTATTATTCTTTGCTGTATTTTTCCATTCACTGAGTATTCTATTATGATTCTTATTAATTATAATTATATTATCATATTATTATATATATTTATATAACTATAATTAATTATTATTCATAATTATCATTCTATGTATCTATTGTATCAGTCCATATTATACCATTATTATACACTATGTAAAGAAAATCTCGTATTAATGTTTTTTCTCTCATCATGTCAATCGCTCATCGACTTCCTCTACTCATTATTAATTTCATATATATACTATTCATTATTATTTATTAAATTATTTATTATTATTATTTTATTATTATTATTATATACTCATATTATTATTATTTATTATTTATCCATATTGATTATTTTTATTATTTGATCTTGATTAATCTATTATTGTTTATTAATATGTGACTTATCAAGTATTATTAAATAGGTATTATTACCATTATTATTACTTATTATTAAGTTATTATTATTATTCATTTCACTATTAATCATCATTACTTATCTTCATTTATTTATATATTTATTACTCTATTATTATTATTATTATTAGATTCATTATTATTATTATTTCTTATTACTTTGTTAATTAATATTCATTATTTTATATATTATAGATTAGTTATTTTTTTATTACTTTAATATATTATTACTATTACTTATTAAATCATAAAAGTTATGTTATCTTATCTACCGATTAATTATTGATTTATTTTTATGTTTTTAAATTATTTTTAAGCTCTCTTTATTATTAATGATTTCGGGTTTCAGAAGGACACCAACGATATGCCCTTGCCATTATACATGCCCGGACAAAGTTCAGGACAATTAATTTTAGTTATCCCCTAAAAATTTATACAGAAATTGTAAAACATATTGTCAACTCACAATATTAAAAAATTTAGGTTTATCTTTGTTATTATAACTTAATTGTATTTTTCCATGTCTTGCACATTGATAAATTGTTTTGATTGAATTAGAATTCTTGAATTCATTATTATCACGATAATGCAATGTTAAAAGGGAAATCGTAGTTAGTATTATACTATATAATACCTAATTATATATATAGCACCTATTCTAGTATCTATCTATTATATAATATAATATAATAATAATAATATTGAAATTATATTTATAATTACTATTTTAGGATATATTAACTATTATATAATAACTAATATCATAGTTATCACACGCGACATATGTAATATTACACTTCTTTATACTATACATAATAACCATTAGCTACTCCATACTTATTCTACCGATACGTATAGATACCTATCTATACCTCCATACTAATCACCCTATGTAAGCCATAGAACCGAATAATTAACTACTACGGTCGGCTACTACACTATTAACAGCTGCCCATGACCTATACTATACTACCTAATCACCATAACATCCCTATCTATTTACTATAACTTATATATATTAACTACTACATTACTTGTATATCCAGCTATATATATATATCTTCATAGTATATATACAACTTAACTAGCTATACTAGTATAAACCTAATATACGTAAAGCTTACCTCATCTCTTATAACCCTATGTCAAGTAACCCTAATACTAATCATCATATACTCGATAGCGTAGAGGCTATACTATATATATAATACTACTCATGACTACTATATTGTTACACTCGGCACTATGTAAGAATATATTATTCAATACTATACATTATATATATATATTCTCTTTATAACCTAATATATATATACTATACTCTACTTACGCTCACTAAATTTAACCTACTATAGCCCGACTACCGTAAACTACATGTAATACATTACAATACATAATCTCTAACACTATAGTTTTACGTAACCTTAATAATACATATCACTTATATGATATAATATCTAACTTACTATACACTATAGTAACCTATTGTACTTACATACATAATCTTGCTTACTTACCCTATAATATTCCTATAGTATACAAATAGTATATACATATTAATATAATATACGATATATTCGCACCTATAATACTTATACACACTAATATACGATATACTAATCGCGCTGATATATACTTCTGTCTTGATACCATCCTATCAGTATATTATGTAGTATATAATCCTCATAAATTGATATAATATAAGTAATTTATTTCTCATTTAAATTAATAATACAATGGCACATATTCTTGTTAAACAACTGGAAGTAGTAAAACACTTCTCGCGTAAAACTCAGTTTGCCCTTTTTATTCTGATCGGACATGAAAGTATTGGTAAATATTCTTTGTAAATATTTGAAAGTTCTACCAGAAAATTTACCAACCCGGCTCTACCCTTCAGACTGATGATATAGCTATTTCGTTTCTCTACTGTTATCCATCTATGTAATGTAATTCTATCCTTTCCGGTTCCCTTACCTGTCAATTCTTTACCTTGTCTTAATGCGCTAATGATTGCGTACTCTATATAGTTCATCAGATCTGGGCTATATAAACTGATTCGTCGATAGTGGCATTATTATATAAACCTTTTTTTTTGATATTTATTTCACTCAATCACATAGTCTTTGTCAGACTTGTGTTAAGCTTGTACATTACATGTCTTCGTGGCTCGTGTTCCAATTTTAATGCCACTATTAGTAATTATATTTGTTCGTCTGCATGCGTGAGCATCTCTTTTTGTGAATTTATTCGTGAAGTGTTAATATTTATATTATTTATAGGTACTCCATTTCTGACTTTTATTTTTTATTTGAATAAAATATAGATTTTGTTCTGATTTTATTCTGGTCTTTTCCTACCAAAGACTTTATTAAATTATATCAATGACAAGTGTATAGAAATCAATATTTGTTATGTCCATAAAATTTTCATAGTGCGTAGTCTACGATTGCAATTGTAAAGGTGTTAATGCAGCCGATACTCTGTTGCCATGTGTCCGCCTGCATGTTATACTTTATATTTTCAATATAATTAATTTTCACAGTATTCAAAGTTATTATACCTTTTTAGACTCTAAATATTAAAGCGTTATTTATATGCTTCAATCGTTTTATTTTACAAACCAGCTCCCTTGTTATATCATATTTAGTAGGTTCTAATATTTAGCCTTCAATATAAGTTGTTTGTAATTACTCGCTCATGACAGAACTTTACACAATTTGAACAGTACCGTTTTGAATACGATAGTCAGCTGTCTGTATCACCATGTTACAAACAGACATCCTGCTTCTCCAGTAACGTATACTTGAGTTTTTGCCTAGTACATTTCTTTTTTGCACTTAAATTGACAACAGCTCATTTCATCTTCAAATATCTTAGCCACGTCTCATACATATTTTCATTAATATATTTTAATCTATATTTCTATATCAGTACACACACACTATATGTATATATATATATCCCGTACAACCGATCCTCGCATGGGCTGATGTAGTAGTTTGATTTTCCAATGTTATATCTATTATATCTTGACTATTTCATCTCATATATACTACTAATCTATATATATACACCAACTATTATCAAAAACAAAATCTATAGCTTACGAACATTGCTCACTGTACTACTTATTATATATATTATTATTAGCAGGTGCTAATAATTATCTTATATGTATACCCATTCTCGCATGCGTCGAGTATGTTATATACGATAACGTAATTAATAATGGTTCTAGTAAGTGTCGGGTATAAGTTGTATAGGTATATATATTCAGGCTTGCATGTAAATGAACGTATAGCTATGTACAATACATATACATGTTCGTTGACCTTAATATATTGCCAGTAGCTATTATGACCAAATATCCTGCATACACATCTCACGGTAACTGCAGTCTATACATGGCACATGCGCTACTATCAAGTAGGATATCTTACTGACATCTAGTTACTAATTCACGGATGTATAAACTTTCTTCCCTCTTGTTAAGTAAAAACACCATACCGAGCCGGACCGTCATTTCCATTTTTTTTTGTTCATTAAGAGCTATTTTTTAAATGACTGATCAGATCCTATCCACACAGTTGCGTTTCCTTCTTGTTAGCCACCGATTTTATGTAATTTGTTTAGCTATATTTATCATATTTCTCCAAATCACAAATGTATTATAAAGGTAGATCTTTCGTGGCCACAACTATTTCTATCGATCAAAACATTTGTATCCACTAGTCTGCTTAACTAATAATTCACATGATACAAGCTCGAACGTCTAATCCGTTGACTGGAATTGTGTTCTCATCAATAAACGAAAACCTCCGTTCGCGCACAAGTTCAATAATTCACTTTAGTCGACAAGGGATGTAATCCAGCGGGAGAACTTACTCCGGTTTCGCTCTCGAAGTCTGAGTTTTAATGACTTTGCACCTCGCAATTCTACTTTGCATGCAGGCCGAAGTATGCTTTAGTCCCAACACGGAGGCTGGGTAATACTAACACTAT
This sequence comes from Trachelipus rathkii, assembly GCA_015478945.1. Taxonomy (NCBI): domain Eukaryota; kingdom Metazoa; phylum Arthropoda; class Malacostraca; order Isopoda; family Trachelipodidae; genus Trachelipus; species Trachelipus rathkii. The sequence continues at coordinate 19,859 of JABUQX010064483.1, read as the reverse complement.
AATATAGGTCGAGCGAATTTACTTATATAGATGTTATTGGACTGGATTGTATCTGTCCCTGGGGCCTGCAAACACGAACAACCCAGAAAGTATCTCTTATTCTAACAACCTTTCATTTTGTCAAGCATGCGCTGCTCTACAGTACCAACAAATCCATGACGATAAAAAGATATCGGATGTCTTCCCACAAAGTACTTGATCTTTCATGTAAAAATATTCGAAGAGCTAATCGCTACCTCTCCTACATCCTATCCGTGTTCTTACACTGACGATTTCTGGTATCCTTTTACAAATAATCATAATAAGAATATATATTTCACACTCCAGACCACCTTCACCTTTGAAACTAATTAACTTTTACCCAATAAATCTATTCAAAAATAAAAACCTTGGAACTCTGGCCTTCCACTAACTACTTCATATACTCCATTTCTAGGTGATAACTAAATACTCCTCCAGTCTGCACACTCTAACGTAAAATCTCTATGACACACTTATCTACATAATAAACTTCAAAGCAATAAAAATCTTTTCAGACCATCCTACCGTAGTTTAGCCTTGATTGAGTCTTCAGTTTTGTCTTCCACTCCATAAGTCCACGTTGATTCGTTCTCAACGTCTTAGATCTCTAGAAGCCTGATCAAGTCACTATACAGAGAAATAATAACTTTAGATTTATAACCCCCGTTTCTCCACCTTAATTAACGAACAAATTTAATTCAACATTAACTTTAAACTAATTACTTTTTCCACAACGAAACCATTATTATAACAAATTCTTAGTCTGTTCTTTCTCGTATGTGATTCACTTTTCCCCAATAATTTCAGAAATCACTATATGCGGAGCTTACAATAAAATATCACAGTACTTTTCCGCCTAAAATTTAGCTAGACTATTGTTCTGGCCTGTCTACGTTAGTTATATCTGTTCCGCTTGTAAATACCTATTATGAATTCCATTACATGACACGATACAATATAGCATGCAACTTCTTAAGATTAATTAATAAGAACTACACAAAACGATATTAAAATTTACAGTAGAACATAACATTCTGCAAACCATAAAATAAACACTTTCTAGATACTACAAACCTCCATGGAGAACACCGCAAACAAACATGCCTCTACGTGTATTAGAATTCTTTCCTAAACCCAAAGCAGCCCAACCCTCGATCTCCATACATACCATCAGTCACTATGCCAATAATCAAAACACATGGTCTATTCATCACATCTTCCGACACAGATTTCTAACCAACCAATACATTGCCGTGTGATCCCTACACAGCAACATCTCGCAAGAACTCTGTATACTTCCTTAAGAGGCTATCAAATTATGCATACCACACCAATAATAATGATACAATACATTCACAATTATAAGCCACGAAATTCAAATTATACATAAACAATATTTACACTACAAGAAACGATTAAAACACCTTTGCATTTCAACAATTCTAAATATCACACTCATCGATTATAAGTAAATACATATACACACTCATATATATAATCATGCTTCAAAAAAATAAAAATATCGCTTCTACACACCATAACATAGCTAACTAATTGTTATATATTCACATTACGTTCCCCGGTGCCTCTCAACCCTCCATACAGCTTACTCAACAATACCAGGTCCATACGTAAGACTATTAAACTACCAATACTAATCATAATAACACTTGTATTAACATCTCCGAATATACCCCTATCTTTATGCTAAAAGCACTGCGTACTAATCATCTATTCACATATCCATAACTCACACAACACCCAACTACACAAACGGATACACGGACAATATATCAGATAATATATATATCATCACCCCGGCAACCATTAGAGAGGTACAGGAAATACACACCCCATCTAACTAATATTCATATGAGACAGAACAATAAATAGACGACTATCAACAACATTCCAGAGATTATAACACGCAGAACGTGATCTAAATAACCCAACGATCCTATAATCAACAAGCAATCTGGAACTAGCATACCAACCTAACTCAATCTTCGTACGCTAAAGGGATACCCAAGCTCCATAAGACAGACAAAAATACAAAATCAGAAAAATTTAAACACTTCATATTCTGTCAAGCTCTACCACTCTAGTATCCAGCCCAAAGCATTACTAAACTAACTAAGAGCTAATAGAGTCATTTCATATAATAAAAAACTCGATGACTTTCACTCTCTCAGCAGGGGCGAAATTCTCAATAGACAGTAGACACAAACAACTTTTAATTTAACAGGCCAAACTCGGGGGTCTCCTCAAATACAAAACTCACGAAAGGTTAAGCTACATTGCTCGAGAGATGGTTCCATCAATGAAAAGTTCGTCGCAGTCTCGACCTGCACCAGTCTGCCTATGTCTCATTATATAACAACTAGTCTGAAAATCATTCTCATTAATTTTTGGTCTTATATATATTAAATTCATTAATACACTGAAGAAGGCAGAGGAGCCATGTCCACGAAGCTCGATTGTCTGTAATTATTATACTATATATATATCATATTATATATATATATAATATCATGATAATTATATATTATATATAATATATATATACATATATATATATATATAATTATCTATTACTTATTATATACTATATATATTATATATAATATATATAAAAGACACAACCAGCATACATTACTGCATAAACCGTACATTTACAGTTGCGATGTAATTCTTAACCTGTATTGTGTCCTTGATGCCCATAATACAGTTAAACTGAAATTAGTAATGGTCAAAACATGCAGTTGCTAATTGCAAATTCTGGGATGTAAACATGAGAATATCTATATTTAATTTTGTCATTTATAAAACGGAAAGATTTTCAAACTTTATAGCGTAGTCATTGAAAAATATGTAAATTACTATACTTCTAAACTACTCCATATTACTTCTGAGCTACTCCATATCTTGCAAAAAGACATATAGCAATTATCCTACCATTATACAATACATACATAGCTATCGAAGATCATACATATAAGCCTCAATATTAATTTACGTGTTGCCAGAACATCCGGTAGTTTTATTTCATGTTATTAATAACGAATTGAATCAAGGCTTGACTCATTTTTCAAAAAATTTTCCAAGGATCCTTTTCAAGAACTGAAAGCTTTGAATCAAAAATTCACAGAATTTCTTTATAATTTTTCATCATGGTCTCAATTTTCTTCATGCGAAGATATATAATTTATTTTAGTATATCGGGGTTTGTTCTTATGATAATATTTCCACTTTCCATCTGTATTTACTATGATAATATTTCCATTTCCATCTTGTGTGTTCATAGATACGAGTATTCCAGTATTAAAATATTGATGGCTAATGAGATAATTAATTAAATTATTTATTTTTCGAAAATCATGATACAAATCATGTAATTATATTGATTGATTAAATAGTTAAATTGTTCATAATATAGAACTTATTCAATAACAAATTGATCATGTTTTTAATTAATTAATTTAAATTAGATAACGGTTATTCAAAAATTAGATAAAACTTTTAAATTCTTAATTTTCTCTAGCTTTAAAGACAATTTAATAAACTTAAAATTACCAATTTTTAAACAAATAACGAAATATCAAATTATTATACATGGGGATTTAAACCTAAATTGTTTGGTTCAAGCGAAATAGTTTAAACAACTATGTTTTTTTTCTGCGTTTCTAAACCAATTAAAAAAAAGATTTTTTTTCAAGGATTTTATGAATTTTTTTTTGCCAATATCCAATGAAAAGGCAGTGAAAAGAGTGCTCTAAATGAAAGCATATTAAGGTTAATACATCCTATAACACCAATGACATTAATATAGGTATTAAAAGCGGATTAGATGAGGCATTAGAATAGGCAAATCAATATATAAAATTTTTTATAACATCATAATAAGTTAACAATAATTAAACACTAAAAACTTCTAATTATTTTTTCTTTAAGTTATAAAATTGATATTAAGATGTTAAAGTAAATAAACATTTTTAGGGATTAGTTCCAAAGTTAATTATTTTGGGGAGGAGGAATTCTTCAGAACCGTTATCCTTTCCCAAACTTTTAACATATAACAAAATAGCAATACACTTTTTTAATTTGCATTTTAATTAATTTCATATTAATGATTTCAAAGACACTGTGTTAATGTATGGAAGGCAATACAATAATTTTCTTGCCATTATATATTATATATATATACTATCTACTATATACTCAATATATATACTATATATAACTATATTATATATATACAAGAACTATAATATATATATATATTATACATATAATATATATTCATTAATATATCTATATATATAATTATATATATATATATATCCAAGAGGTTGCACCCGCTCATTTGGGAGTAGTCGCTAAGCGCACCCCGCCAACCTTCGACGAACAAATTAGTCGCGCACTATGCCGATCACAACTCCTCCGCACTAGTTTATCTCGACATCCAAAACCACTTGTTAAACTATCCCTTTTTTGAACGATACGACAGTACATCCCATATTACAAAATATCGTTATCGAGCGAAATCTTCTAGCTTCTTCATTAAATACTAAAATAGTTTCGCTGCTTAGAAAATGCGCCGGAACCGCCGATTATTCTCATGAAACAATTTGCAATGATTATAATTTACACAAATCCTCAGGGATTTTCCAGCTTCACTCCTTCTAATTCTCGTCTTGCAAAGGACAAGATGATCACATATTAGCTTTTCAAAAAAATTATTGGTGCCTCAAAACTCTAAAAAGCAAGTTGGCCTGAACCTCTTTGCCCTCAATACATCCCCAACCAATTACTAAATATTCGCTCACAGCCGACAGAACTAGGGAGAGGTGTATATATTTTATGAACAAAGTTCAAAACAAATTCCTCCTATGCTGAAGCGGAAAATGTTCCTTGGAGAGAGCAGTGCTGGTGTTAGTTCACTTCCAGCCAGATCCATTGCTAATTTAAGGTTCTCACCTAAATTATTCTGCCTCCCTTCTTGAAATATTTTCGCGACACCTGTCCACCCAATAAGAAGGTCTTCTATTTCGTCCAAAGACTTTAGTAGGATCCATGAAAGCCTCGACTCCTGCAGGAGCCGATGCTAATGCTCTACGTATCAGCTCGTTAGTCCATGATAATATTCATATCTCTTGACCTTATATATTATGATATACAATATAATACTAATATTTATATTAAAAATAATACTAGTATTATACTGATATATATTATAATATACTCCCTACAGTTATTATATAAATACCTTATCCTATACATTAATCTAGTTCCTGTCGTAAAAACTCTCTCATAATACTACCTAACTACTAGGCCATCATACTATCATATATATATCTTATATAGTTATACTATCTGATCTCTGAAAAAATACACATAACGCTTAATCACTGACGATAACTTCTATACTAAAGAACCAAATAATACATAATTTTAATAACCGCTATACGACCCCCCGACATAGGTATTGAAATTAACTTATATATATATATCTACTATATATAATATATACATATATACTATATCACTTATAAATAAGTATAGATATAATATAGTATACCCTACTTATACTATTTACTACTAATATTTACAAGTGCGACAGAGAACTCGTGATCCCGATAAGTTCCTGTCTCGGGGCGGCGCTAGACCCAAACCAAAATCGTCTCTTAATCATCTATATTATCATATAACAGTATATATATATACTATATATTATATAATTACATCTATCTTAAGTTATGCCTAATGACTAAACATAATATAGTCTACTTATAGACTACTAAAACTATATCATACCATATTATATAAATAATCATAATGCCCTTATAACCTCTATAATTACAATATAATATGTAACATATATACCGTATATATAACTATATACTATATTTAATATATATACTTATTATATACTATATATACCTATATATCACTATATATATATATCATACTATTATATATAATACCTTATATACAAAACATGTACGTATCTCTGACAAAACCCGACCTACTGAAACCTCATATATAACTAATCTGACAAAACCGACCTTGAAATTTGTATTTTTGAAACCTAAATGGCAGACAAAGCTTATATAACACCAAATAATAAATACTAATATATATATATAGCACTATATATATATCATCATCATATCAATATTATAATACTATATACATAAAGATGCGGAAAAGGCAAAATATTTAAATCCCCCTAAGAAACAATGGGAAGAATTTTATAATGTAATATTACTAAAATCATCTTACCTAAATTGTTAAATTTAATCCACTTCAATGAAAATCAGCAAAAAATCTGAGACAACATCTTCAATTTTTATCATCAGAGAAATCCAACAAAAGCAAGCATGGATAAGTGATGTATATTCTGAAAACCAAGAAGACAAATTAGGCTTTTCAGAAGTCTTAATGTTTGAATAGTTTTCGTTTCTACTGAAGCGAAGAATCACGGAGTAAAGTTACCAGTTGTGCAACAACGATGTAAAAGCTTTGGAGAATTGTGGAGCTGCGACAAGAACTAGTCCACTCTATTGCGGTATTTGGGCGACCTGTTCTGTCGATAGCCATATTCAACTTCCCAGTATATCCCATTCTGACTTTACACCCAATTATTCATTTGGAAGCTTATTCGGAGATCTTCCATGGAAATATCCACACAATCATTTTATCACTCTTCATCACATGCACATGTACACCCATTCGGTATGACAAGAATTGGCAATGGAATAAACTTATAGATAATAAACCCTCCTTCCCCTGACTGCTAGATATCAAACATTCAAATACATTGGACATAGGAAAAACTGTCGGTGTGCTCTACAAGTTCACTGCCTGGCTCGGATAGTCAGGAATGTTGAGGATCTGCTATTTTTAGGAAATTATGTTTAATGTTCTTTGAATTACAGCATTTCTTACTTCAGTCGCAGATTGCAGATGCGCTCTACACATTCTTCAAAAATCAGGCCTGAAATTCTTGATGTCTGGCAGTTTTCTCTTCGTGCGGCTTTCAAAGTCCCTTCAGTGAACTGTATAATTTAAACTATATATGGACTTAACAGAGACTTTTTCCTTGACAGCGACTCGAATGTCCATATAAAATTCAATTATAACTTCATGCACTTTATTATTATTAACGGATATGATATCTAAAAAATTTTAGGGTCTAGAAAATTAAATTCGGGGGGCCATAGGCCCCCCTGGACCCCCCCTAAATACGCCAGCTCGTATACTCTAATATTACTATACCTATATATTATAATTATATTACCAGCCATATAAACTACCTCCATATGACAACTAGAAATACCCTATATCCACATCACGATCATCACACTTAAAACCTCATATACATAATATACTTAGGAGCTGTTAATATAATAGCTATACATTATATATAATAACAAGATTTATATACTTATACTACATATTACATAATAATAATAAGATTACATATTAATAATTAGATTACATATAAATAAAAAGATATACCTAATAATAATAAGATTACATATAGATAACAAAGATCTATATATCACAAATTTAAGGGAGAATTAATGATTTGGATGAGAGATTTATTTAAACTTATACCTATATAAGTCGAGCACACGTATACTATACGTTATTACTATACGAGTGATTATACTAAGCGCTATCTATATATACTCTATATATAATATATTGGGCCATTCTTATCACAGAATTGCATTTAGATATTGACCCCTAGTTACTCTTAGTAACAGATATAATTAATTTAAACAGTATATATGATGAGTTAATAGCCATTCAGTCATATAACAAGTCCAATTTTAAAATGTTATTTATTATTATAATGGTACACCTTTGAAGGACGGTTGATCTATATTCTCTTTGTTATAGTATTGAATATTAAATCAAAACAAGTCTTAATACTAAAAGATAATTAGTTATAAACTACTTCTACTAATAAAAATTATATCTCTTTATTATAAAACCAATAAGAATTCTTAAAAAGTAAAACTACGTAATTCTTCATTTTCTCTTATAAACGGCTGCGGATACAAAACGAGCGGAAAAACTTTTTTTAATCATCCGCCACGTGCAAGTCCAGCTAATTTCCTGACGACACTCCGCACCTCGCCTACGTCCGCACCTTATATCTCGAATGTTTCCGCCTCGGAGCGGCTACTAGACGGACCTGCTAAGCGGGGGGCACTAAAAGAGACGGAAGTGCCACCTTGATATATAATCAATATAATATGTTATATATTACAGAATATTATATTTCACATTAAAGTTTTCTTTATTATAATAACCTTAACCGACATAGCCCATTATATAATATATCTTATATATATATATAATATATCACTATATATATAGTATATATATATATATTATGTATTATACTATATATTATATATATAATATATATCATATATATATTATATATTATATATACTATAGGTAATTCAGTATTATATCGACTGACTACATCATATATATATATATATTAGATATATATATTATATATATATCAGTATATTATACTATATATTTATGCCATAGTAGTATAATACCAAATTCCTAGTTACTGACCCTTTAATTGTATATATATATATATATATATATATATATATATCATATATTATATATATATATATATACTATATATATATATATATATATTATAAATATATATATATATTTATATAAAGATAATATTATATTATATAATATATCTGATATATAATATAATATATATGATATATGAATAAGAAAAAAATATTTTATATTTTAATAACTGTGCTATGAATATAGTATTTATACATACATCCCCCTGATATACCTATATTTTTAGTTATGTTATACTATATATATATATATATATTTATACTATATATATATATATATTATATTACTATATATATAGCGTTATATATACTAATATATATAATATATATATACATATTAAAATAAATATATTATTATATATATATATATATATTATAATAAATATAATATATTATATATTAATATATTATTATACCTATATAATTTATATATATATATATATTATATATATAGATGAACTTTACCGTGTACCTAATACTATATATATATATATTATATATATATATATATATATTATTAAAATATATATATATGTATATATATGTATATATATATATACTTCATATTATACTATATCTGATCCCACTATTTTGGTGGTCTGCTAGGTAAGGGTAGGGGAGAGATGAGTAACGTCAGCAGAAAGAGAAAAAAGAGGGAGGAATAGAAGTCAATAAGGTCGGAAAATATAGATGAGACAACTGTGATAACTTTAAGGAGTTTAGGAGGGAATGGAAGATAGGTGAGGGACGTGAGTGGGACGGAAATTAGGGGAGTGGACCGAGGAAGTGAAGAGATTTAAAAGACAATTTGTAGAACAAGAGGGCCAGAAGTATATGTGGATTAAAAAGGTGGGAAGCAAAGTAGAAGAAGGGAACGTGAATGTGGAATTGAGGAAGTGTGAAAAGAGTGCAACAGCACCACACACATCAACAACACTTCACCAACACCAACCCCGATCAATAATATAAGTCTTCACAATCAGTGAAAAGAAACAACAGGACTCTATGTTGGAACCCATCGGAACTCATTGACGGGAACTAGGAGAACGAGTTGACACTAGTTGCGCCCGGAGGAATATTACGAAAAGCACCCACCCTAGAGCGTCCGCAAGCAACCAAAGAAAGATAGAGCGGTGGAATACGAGGGCGAATGATCAGAAAAAGTGACGAGCAAACTACGAAAGTTACGTGAGGATGGCATGCGTAGAACACCTCAGAAAAATCTCTTGAAACAGGGCAGCAAGTATATTCTTGGGAAGAGGTAAACAGTAACAATATTAAAAACAAAGTGTAGAAGATGTGACAGGGAACGTGTCTAGGACGAAGATGGGGGCAGATACATGTCAGGGGTAAGCGGTGAATGGATAGAGTTGACGGTCTAGGGTGAGAAGACAATAGGTGGGTTGGGATAATTCTTATAGAGGATTTATCTGTAATGAAATGGGTCGACCGGAGAGCGGAATGTAGCGAGGGATTAACAAGACGGTGGGAGATGGGGTGGGGAAGTAGGGGAGGGAAGGATATGGTAATACAAATGGTCGGAAGAAATTATATATAGAACTAACTAAAAGGAAAAAAAATGGAAAGTAGAAAATAAGTTGAGGATAGTGAGTATGGAAATGTTACCGATGGGAGGCAGAGGGGTGGAGAATGGTTAAATAGGTATATATTAATAATTTTCAGAGGAAAGGAGTAGTTCCACAGGATTGGGAGCGATGGTGTTTAGAGTTTCCCCTTTATAATAGAGAAAGGGGAATAGGATGGAGTCGTGTAATTATACGAGCATTTGTCTTTCTGAGGTGGCAGTAGGAAAGTGTATGGAGAGAAACACCCAACCAACAACTAACTAAACTTGACAGAGACGTCAGAGAAACTCATATAACCGGAAGACGAGTATAATGGAGGAAGAAAACAAGGAGCACATTCCTAGCGAGTGGCGAAAGGATAGTCGTGGATCAAAGATACTTCACAATGAACGATGCTTGTGGAAAGGTATAGAAAAGAAAAGGAAAATGTATGGGTGATTTTTAGATCTGGAGAAAAGCATCATGATGAGTGAGGAGGGGGGAATTATGGAAGGTGCTGGAAGAATTTGGAATAGGGGGTAAATCTAGGTTAACGATTAGGGCCTATTTATAGGCAATAAGATAGCGACATGTGTGAGAGAGTGACTTAGGAGGGAGGTGACAGATGTTCTGGTAGTAGAGAGAGGGTTGAGGCAAGGATCTGTAATGTCACCGTGGCTTTTCAATTTATTTATGGAGAGTGTCTGATAGAGGAATGATGAGGGAGGGCGGAGAGGGTGGAATTGATGGATAGGGAGTTGAATAAATGGGAGTAACATGAATACTGTTGCGGATGATTACTGCCTTAGGGCGAAGAATTTCAGAAGGTTGAAGTATTTGCGTAGAAAGATGTTGAGAGAGTGTGTGGCCAAAAGGGTCCTTAAAATAATCCAGGTAAGAGTAAAGTGTTAGTGTTTGAGGAGGAGCGAACAGATGAGGGACTTGGGGTTAGGGTCTAGAGTAAGGGATGTAGTTTTTAGAAGCATAAAGGGTTTTTAAGATATTTAGGATGAATTTGGGTAAGGAAGGAGGAATGAAGGAAGAGATAGATCATAGAGTAGGAGAGGGAACGAGAGCATTGAGTGGTCTGAGGGAATATGGAAAGAGGGGGATTTATCACTTAATCTTAAGATAAATATGTTTTTTGAAAAAAAATTTTGTTTCCAGCGGTACTATACATGGGTGTGAACATGGGGTTAAAATCTACGGTCCAAGAAAGAAGGTGGAAGGTGGATTTGAGATGAAAGGCGTGGGTTGAGAGCGGTGGTGGGTATAGTAAAGAGAGAGATTAGAAAGGGTTGAATAAAACAGAGTTGATTGGAAGAATGGTTTTGTGAGAAGAGCGGAGAAGGGAAGGTTAATGGGATTGGACACCTGGAGAGAATGGAGGAACAGAGGGTGGTTAGGAGAGTTGGGGAGGATGAAGAGATAGAAAGAGAGGAAAGAAGCAGACAAGAAGAGATGTATGGATGGAATAAGGAAAAAGTGCTGGAAGAAGAGAGGGATGAGGGAGGAAGGTAGGGCAGTTTGGCGGATCGCTGTTCAAAGGAATGAGAAGGAGGTGGGTGGGGCGAGCAATGAGGAAAATATGACGATTAGGGGAAGCTTGCACGTACCACTACCCGCTAAGCAATAAGTGTTTGTTATATTAATAATAATATTAGTATATTATATATATATAGCATATTAAATATTTAATTACATTATATTAATATATATATAATTTAATATATATAATATATATACTCATATATAGTATATAATATATTATATATATATATATATATATATATATATATAAAATAGTCATATATATATACACTATACTATATACGTGGTATATATATATATATATTATATATATATATACTATATATATACTATATATATATAGTATATATACTATATATACTATAATATAGCTATATACTATTATATATATATAGATATATATAGGCCTATATAACTATATATAATATATATTATATATTATACTATATATATATATATATATATATATATATATTATATTATATATATAATATCTATACTTATATAATATATATATATATAATGTAAATGCGCTAATTATATATATAGATATATACTATATATATTATATATATATATATAAGTATATCAATTTATATATATTATATATAATATTATATTTATAGTATAATATATATTATATATATATATATAATAATATTATAAGTATATAAGTATATATATATAATATATATACTATAATATTATATATATATATATTATACTATATAGTATATTACAATATATGATCATATATAATATATAATATATATATATATATATATATATATATTATATATACTATATTATATATATACTATATAATATATATGTAAATTATTATATTATCATTATACTATAATTATATATTATACCCTATATAATATATATATATATATATATATTAATATAATATAATATATATACATATATATATAAAACTATACTATATACTTATTATATATTATATATATATATACTCTATATATTTAATATATTATATATATTAATATATTATATATTCTCCAGTGTAAAGGCCAGATGGCATAGCAAATTGCAGTCTGGACTTTTAAAAAATGTTAAACCAAGACCAAATTAAGCTTGAATATGTGCCATATAGCAGTCTTGAAACTTGTGCATATCAAAGTAGTTGGAAGAAGTAGATAAATAGAGTTGTGGTTCCAACTTCTTCCATGTTAGACATTGTTAAGATTGAGAATAAAATAACAGTTAGGTTTGGGTCAGAGAGATGAGCAAAGAAAGGATGAGAATGTCTGAATTACTAGTCGCAGAAACTCTCCTCAGAAGAAGGGGTCAATGGACTGAAAATTCAAAATAAATATGTAAAAACTATAAAACATTGTAATAGCAATATAATAAGGAGAGTATTGTAGCAGTTTGAAGGATTTAAATTCTATAGAGCGTTAGTTTGAGTAGGAGAATAGTAGTTGAGTAGTCAATAAGCTCTAGACCGCACTTTATCAATGAGAGCAATATGTGTGGAAACACACCAGAAATGTGATTCATACTTTATACAAGGGCGAACAACGCCTATATGAAGATCTAGCAACAGGGATGGTGAGAAGAAGTTCGGAAAGAACCTCGGAACACCTAATTTCCTTGATACTTGTTAGATAGAACATAATGCGATCCTTCTAAGATAGATAAGGAGAAAAATTAAGAAATTCCCGGACACTAGGTTTAACAGCATGGTATTAAAGAAAATATTATAGTTGTGTTGAAGATTATGTCAAGTTTATAGATGAAAGAGCTGAGTTATTGAAGCATGAAAACAAATATGTTTTCTTTAACACGACTATAAGTACAACTAAAATCTGATGTTTGTTGCTGCAAGGATACCATACTAGCATAATATATTTACTAGTGAATGATTCATCTTTGAAATTGGAAGGAGTAATGATAAGCAATGGAGTTATCAGCCTAACAGTGGAAAGGAGACATAGTAACAGAAAGACTATTAATGGAAAAATAGAGAAGAATTTTGGCTAATAAAAACAGAATTTTGAGGAAAACCAACTAAGAATAGATTTAAAGAAAATTAAACATAAAATGGAATTATAACCTCCATATATATATATATATATATATATATATATATATTTATAAAATATATATATACTATTATACTTATAATATATATTATTATAGTATATATTATAATATATATATATATATATACTTACTTATAATATATATATATATTCTATACTAAATAAACATAAATATATACTATATATATATATATATACTCTATCTATATATATATATATATATAATATATCATATACAAATATGCTAGTAATATATATATATATAATAGTATAATATTATAATTATATATATATCATATATATTATTTTAACTATATATATATATATATATATATATATATAATATAATATATACTAGTAGATATTTTTTTATTTAATATATATATACTATATATATATATACTATATATTAATATATATTTATATATATATATACATATAATAGTATATATAGTTACTATATATATATATATATATATATATATATATATATAATTTATATATATATATATTTATATATATATATATATATATATATTAATATATATATATCATATATATATATACTATATACTATTATATATATATTATATATATATATAATATATATACATATATAACTAATAGTAATAATCATATATATATATATAATATATATTATATATACATATATATATGATTAAAATCTCACTTTCCTTTTTGATTTTTTTTTCTCTGAAATCAATTCCTGTAGCACCGAATTTATCGATCTTATTGCCTATTAACCGACATAAAAATGACGTTTTTATATTCCAATTGATATATTTAAAAGGTCACTCACAAGCCAAAATTGAAAATGTATGTAACCATTTTAGCATATTATTGGCGAATATTGTATTTACATAGTTTTTATATAATATGAAGTCATCAACCGACATGTTCCAATAATTTATGTACCAAGAATCTATACTAGAGATTTTTCGAGGATCATAGAAACTCTATGCGCCATTCCACCCGGACCGAGTGACGTTCACGTGACGTATTTGCTCGAGACGCTTCTGTAGAGGTTTCTAATATTTTTCATGTCAGCGATTTCGCAGTCTAATGGTATAAACTGCGATATATAACTGAGGTTGATTCAAAACGAGGTAGTTGAGTTTAATTTGCTATAATTTTTTGCACAAGAAAATAATTAGGCCTATTATGAGGTATTGAGCATTTTTCAAGAAATTTATTCTATTATATGATATGGCTTGCATTATTTGGGGTGAGAAATCATGAAAAGTTCGCCGACATTGTTGCCAGTATAATATTTGAATCAAGAGTCTGAAAGTATGTGGGTTTCGATTAAATTTATGAATTGCTATGTTTTTAAATAAAATTGTGAAACTCAATAAACCAGTTTCTAATTCTGTACGTATTTAATATATATGTCAAGGCCTTTTCAATTTCAGATGCTGAGGGAAAGACATGTCGTTCAAGAAGAACTCTTCTAACACGGAGAAGAATAAGGAAACCTGGACAAAGAATTTAGTCCAGTTTCAAGCGCCATCAAGAAGAGGCAACATGGCAAGTTATGAAGCATCCTTGAATAAACGGAGTCGCATTTCTGCTTTATTTAATTCTGTTTTTAACTACTATCTTTGTTTTACTGCTTTAACTCATAATTATTAACTATTTTAAGATATCTTAAGCAGTAAGTCTAGTAACAACATCATAGAGTAGATTATTTATACCGTAACACTGCTAAGGGGTTACGTACTCCTTTTTGTATTTGACTGTATTTAACTGGCAATTTAACAGTATCTGCTTTCACTTTCGGTTTACGCTTTAAAATAACTCTCTGTTATTACTAGACTTTAATATCATGTTTATATGACTTAACTGCACTGACTATTACTCCTAGCTTCTTACTATCGTGTCGTTATACTGCTTTAATACTTTATGTCTTTACCTGCTTTTAGATGCTCAGTATAGTTTTGTTAAACATTATCTTTTACTGTTTTAATTTTGTTAAATACTTTTTTATTTATTTTCTTAAATTGTTTTATATTCTTTTATCATTTATTTATTTATCTAGCATTTGTTATTCCATACTATTATTTTGTTTTATATACTTTTTTATTTTTATTCTTTTTATTTCTTCCGTTTATATTATATTATTTTAGTTATTATTATCTTATTTTATTATTAAAATTATATTTTAGTTTTAATACTTTTATTTTTTATTCTTTTTGAAGTTTCTTTTTATTTATTTTAACTTTATCTTTTATTATTTTGGATTTTGTTTTAAAATACTTTTTATTTATTTATTCTTTTTATGTCTTTTTTTCAATTTTTTATATTATATGTTATTTCTTTTATTATTATCTTTTATTTTTATTTATTTTTTTTATTATTTATATTTGTCTTATGTGGTTTTTTATTCTTCATTAGCCTATTGTTTTCTCTTTATATATTTTCAGAACACACACAAACACAATATATTAAATAATACACAGCAGCATGCAATAACACGTACAAACGTTATACACCAGATAAATTCACTATGACAATTATACACACATTCACTATGGCCTCTTCACTTACACTCCTACACAGATTTACTTACACTCACACGATTTACTTACTGTTTCACACAGAGATGTTGACTTTAGTAATTAGTGTCGTCTTCAAAATTTACTTACACAACACACCAGATTTACTTTACACTTCACATTTTTTCAGAATATAATACGTAGATTTACTTACCACTCACACACAGTTTACTTATAACACGACATATCAGAATTGTACTTACATACAGCACAGATTTACTTAACACGCAACACGTAGTAAAGCGAGATTTACTTACAGTCACATTCACTATGTATTTTACTTACACACACAACACACACACATTTTCAGTGTTGCACATGGTCGCACTTTACACACCCACAACAACACCCGCACGACTCAACGTTAACACACGCCACACAGCGCAACATTCACTTATCACATATAACGTATAATTATTAAAAACATTTTAATGTTATTAATTTAAACACGTACTCATTTCATATCTCTAAATATCAAATAAAACTAAAATTATTTTCAAAGTTTCTTAAAACTTCTATAATAAAGTATAATTCATTATCTTTGAACAAAGACATTATTATTAACTGAGTTTTTCTATTTTGAGTTATTAAAATTTTTATAAGCTAAATTATCCAATCAACTTTTAGTAAAATTTTACAAATGAAAAGCTTTAAGTTAAAAAACATATATTTTACGTACCTTAAAGAATAAAATCAGTAAATCAGTAAGGTCAGCCCCTAGCACCCTCTACACCAAGCTATGCCACGATTTTGAGTTTCTTGGTTTGCTTTTACAGCTTTACATCATCTTTAGCGATGTAATAAGTATAATAAAAATAAACAAATAAGTTATTAAATTAATTATAAACAGGTATTTATTAAAATCATACTAAGTTTTTATTTAATATAAACTTAACAATTATTCACTTACATTTAGATTATTCGCTCGATGTTTTATAATTTAAATTCAAAGTTGTTTTTAAATAATTTGGGATTTTCTTTATTATTATCTATGTACATTGACAATGCAACACGAGAAAACACAACACAACAACCCGCACTCCTTAACAGATACGAAACTGACCTCTCTCTGTAAAATGGGTTGAATTATAAACTACTTTATTTGCCCTTAAATTTGACGTGAATAAATCCGTCCTTTGTACGCCGCGCGGGGCGAGATTTAGGCCTCAATACCAGGTCAAAATAATTTTTCAAAGAACTGACCTTTTTTCTGTAAAATCGTGGATGGCCCATAACTACGATCTAGCGCCTAATTTTAGGCCTAAAATTTAGGATATTTTACACCCTTTTTGTATCTCACACTTCTTGGCGGATTTTAAGCCTAATACCTTATGTGTGTCAATTAAGGTATTCCAGTTATATACATAGAAATCGAGAAATCAATGTTATTGATTTGGTATAATATAATCTTTAAACAGAAACATGCACTGGATCGGTAAGATCCTTTGATCAGGTAAGAAGGAAATGTTTACTTTTCTTGTGAGACGGAGGAATCCTTATCTCTATATGAACCTCGTATGTTGATTTTGGTCGAGAATTAATTATTATCGCTTTTTGTGTTTTAAGTGTATAGAAAAACGCATGTAATTTTCATATCCTGAGGCCAAGTTTCGTTATTTAAACTCTTAACATAACCTACATGTAAATATTTATTAAGAAAATAAAAATAAGGATAAATAAAAACCATATAACTATATATTAGAATTTAACCATTAATCAATTATGGCTTCAGTATTAATATATATATATATATATATATATATATTATACCTAAATATATAAAGTTATATAACATAAATATATTTATAATATATTATTATATAATATAATATATATATAATAATTTTTATATAATATATATAATATATATATTATATTTTAATTATATATATTAAATATAATATTAGTATATTAGTTTTATAACATTAAATATATACAAACGTGTTAATATAATTTACCATGGTTTATATATAAGGGTTAACAATTAATATAAATATTGTCAGGAATATTATTATGATATTACACTTCCACCAGATGTTTTCGCACTATTTTAAACCTTATATAAATTAATAATTCTTTAAATCTTTGCAAATATGCCAATCATTTATAGCATTATCGATGATATATTTTCGTGTCTCAGTAATACCTTCAGTTTAACACATAACGTAAAAAGTTTCCCGCTCACAGATATCAAATAGTATAGTGTTACATTCTGGTCACCTTGCTATAATACCATTCTTGCCAATTTGTTTTTCTAAAGTACGAATAAATCGGAATTTTTTTGTCAACGTCCTTATAGAACTTATGAGCGATCGATGATGCGCGTAGGATTCATCGATCAGGGTTTTTTTCTTAATACGAGTTATAATTCTTGTATAATGACTAATGAATTACGGTTAGCGTAATTAGAATAACACATATGTTCTTCTTCAGCTGTATTTACATGCGGTCTTACGTACCTCTAACATTATTTTCATCTGCGCTAGGCCTGAAATTTAGAATGCAAATGATGTAGGTTCAAATAACGTTGTTTCATTATTTCTCACCCATAATCTAACTTCCAAGCTTGATTATGTTTTGACGTTTTTAAAATGCTAGAGTAAGTTGCCTTATCAGCTGGTTTCTTCGCAGCATGAGGCTAATAACTGTTTCGGTCCAAATTAAAGCTGAACTTGGTTTAAAGTATTCTGTATAAGCCACTCTACAGTGTGATTACATATACATAGTAAGTAATCATCTGGACTCATGAAAATACGCTTGGTATTATAACAGGGTGATTTGGTAGCACACTTGAAAAATTCAATCCATCGGGGGTTTTTCTTTTATATAAGAATGAAACCCTACTTCCTGGGATCTTGATTTCCCACTGGGACAATGTCTTGTATTGAGGTATACATGTTAAAGTGAATCATGATATAACACTTAGTGAAAATAGAGGACTTTTATTACAAACAGAGAAATCTTGAGGAGCTTAAGAAGCCAAACGAGTATGATTTAAAATGAAGTTTGGGTCTAAAACATGCCTGCCTGGCTCAAAATATAATTTTTCAATCCAATCAGAGTATGGTAGCTCAGATATGAAAAACAATGCTTTTCATACCGTTAAACCAAAAAAGGCGATAAAAATCAAATTCTCGACCAAAATACAGGCATACGAGGTCACATATAGAAGATAGAGGATTACTCCGTCCACTCGACCAAAGAAAGGCTTAGGCATTGATTTAACATTCTACCTGGTCAAAGGATCTTACCGATCCGGCATGTTTTATATTGGAAAATATAATATATACATAAAAAATAAAAGAACCATTGATTCTCGAATTTGTCAGTTTGAAATATATTCTGACCTGGTATTAGGCCTTAATCGCCCGTGATACAAAAAGGTTTTTCCTAAATTTAGGCCTAAAATTTAGGCTAACGTAGTTATTGCAC